>CAUYMX010073088.1:0-24575 GCA_963573855.1 Lepilemur septentrionalis
AAAATGGCTTGAAAATATGATGAAGTTTTTATGTTTCACTACAATTTTATTGGAAGTACAAAGGATAGTTCCAGACAGGTAGAATCTACAAAGGAAAGCAAATTGTTCTGTTTTTAATAAATGACAAAAGGAAAACAAAGAGGAAGAATTATATACATAAAGACACTTTTGATTGTTCTAACTACAAAAACTAAAGTATATGAGGTAGTGCATATGCTAAATAGTTGGATTTAGCCATTCCACAATGTAGACATATATCAAAATATCATATTGTACACCATGAATATATACAATTTTTATTTGTCAATTTTAAAAAAAGAAAGAAAAAAATTAATAAATGTAATGGCCTTAAAAAAGAAAGACTTGACAAATATATAAACCATTTTTAATGTATATGTTTATCTAATTCTTCATTTAAACACAATAACAGTAAAAATACGAGACAGTCATAAAACTTTAACCACTTATGGGATATCTGATAACATTAAGGAATTAGTTAAGCATTTTTATATGTGAAAATATTGCTGTTAGTTTTTTAAATGAAACACATTATCTATTCATTGGGTTTAAGATTTAAACATTCAGGATTTTATATATATATGTAAAAATAAAATATATAGACACACATGTACATACGCACAGAGATGGGAAGATGGCACTTTAGAATTTTCTTTGAAAATGTCCTCTCAGTCTCTCAGTGGCCCTAATGTTAGCATTGAGTAAGCCCTAAATAAAGCATTTCATTAAAAATTCACAAATTGCCTACAATTCTTATCTTTACGCCAAGCACAATAAGCTATTAACACATTTTTAAGCAAGAACATAACATGATCAGATTTCTGATCATAGTGAATATTTTCTTTATGTAAAATAGGCATGGAAAACGTTTCCAGTTAAAACATGTACAGTGTTAAATGATTGGTCCAGCACAGTGATAATAGTAGTAGTAGTGGTAGTAATAAAATGAAGGGGATTACCACTGATATATGAAGACCAGTTAGAATGCTCCTGCAATAGTCCTGTGACCAGAGACAACATGTGGTGAATTTTACCACTCTGTGAAGGGAAATGTGTGTAAACTTGACAGATAATTTAGTGGTAGAATATGTAGGACGCACATTTACATAACGTGTGGATGAAGAGCAAAAGAGTGTCTTAGAAACATCTCAGTCGCTTTGGAAGCCAGATGAATGGCAGTGGCAGCAGAGACTGCCAGTGATGACCAGGTCCTTTTTCTGTGCTCTGGCAGACTACCATTCACCAGTGTCAGATTTGCTCTGTTCAACTGCTCCTCTCCCCATCCCAGTTTGTAGAAAGCTAGAATGCTGGCATGCAACAGACAGAAGGCACCAAAGAATTAACATCCTCACCCTATAAGAGCAGCTTTAAACCAAAGACTCCTGGGAGCTGATACAAAAATACTCCATTTTTCTCACCCCCTTCACCCTTGGGGCCACATAAAACTGAAGCATATGTCTGCACCGTTTCCCAGAGTTTCCCCATAGAGCAAGCCTTAGGATCCGATAGAAAACACTGGCATAATGGAGCCCATATTATGTCAACCATAATATGGTTGACTTTCCTTCTCCTTTTACCTTTTCTACTTTCATCCTATTGTACCTTGTACTTTCAAAATAAATTACTTTCTCTCAAACTGTAGTCTCAGGGATATCTTTAGAGAATCTAAATTAAACAACAGTAACATTTACTAGACTAGAGATAACAGTACAGCCCATCTGTATAAATAGTTACACTAATTTACAGGCAAATTAAGTTATATGCTTAACAGAGTTAAAAAAAATCCACCAGAAAAAATTGAAAATATGAATTCATAGTAAGTTGATTCAGAGAAAAAAATCAAACTATCTTTGAAAATACAGAAAATGTGTCACTATGTGGAATAAGTAATTAGGAAAATACATATTTCTGAAAATATTGTTTCATTTGTATTTAATTATTAGATTTAGTAAATTCGCCTATTAGTAAACATACCTGGTTCTAAATAGTTACAAAATATATTTTTATTTTATATCCTAGAAAAACAATATTATGATTTTCATCCAAACTTTGCTTGCAATCTACTAGTGTAGAAATCAAAACATTATAAATAATTTTAGTAGTTCAGAAATATATATTGTTTTATGGCTAATTATGAATTGTTTTATTTACAATTAGATTATAATGGAAACATTACAAAATACATAGGATCTTTTCTATGGCCAATTGTAAATAACACAATTCAATGAGAAATGACATTCTTTAAAAAACAATTGCTGTTTTATAGAAAACAAACGGGAAAGAAAGAATATCTTATAAAATTTCCCCAAATCAACTTCTTGTTATGGGAACATTTTTGGAAGTAGAGCAGATATGCAGGTATAATTAACCCATTATAATGATAATAAACTGATAAAAAGATGCAACAGTTTTCCCACTTCATAAATTTGTTGCATGCATACTTTTTTATATTTTCTTTTAATTGTGCTCTTCCCTATATTTGATGAGCACTTTCGGAGATATAGTGAAGGGTAAACAGAGAAAATGCAGAATGCTCCAAATTTGCATTTTTCCCCAAAGAGTCCCAAGCAAGGTTACGTTGAAGTCATTCCTAGAATTTTGTTTGTTACATTTCCAACTGTGTTTCATTCTAGAGTCACAAGTCAATTGTTTTCAATACACTGGGTCAGATACTGAAATATCTATGGTGTCTTTTTTTAAAATGAGATTTTCAGAAGAAAACAACGGGGTGTGCCTTCCACCCAGTTACACAAACCTCTGATACAGCCAGCCGAGGTGGGCAGGGCCTCCCAGCCCTCCGCCTATCTCAGGAACCAGAGTCTGAGTCAGTGTAATCCATATATGAGTCACGTACAATATTTTCTAAAACAATCTCACTGTACCAAGGCTAGGTAACTTCAACACTCATATATCTTTCTTTTCTTTTTGATATATAATTCACATACAATGTTTATTATTTTAAGAAAGAATTTATCCTTCAAAGACCTACATTAATAAAGTAATTTCTCTAGATTTACAAGGTATATTTAGAGATAAACATACATTTTAGAGGATTATGCATTCCATTCTTTCTTTTAAATTTTCTAAAGACAGTATTTTTTTCTACTTGTGTTAATTTAAGGATCATTCATTTTACTCTAATTATAAGATAATACGAATGAAATTTTTTCCTCCTTTCAATTGTTTTCTAATAATATAAAAACATTACTGTATATTGGATCTGTCACTTTAAATCTCTTTTTTAATCATGAACTTTTGATATAACAAAGTGGTGAATAAGTTGTAAAGTGAAATGTTAAAGTGAACACACCATCCTTAAGACTGCTCAAATTATAAAATATTTTAAGTGTTCTATGCCCTACACTACGGCAAACACTCTGCTTCTAGTCTGTCCCCATCCCTAGTAACTTTTATATGAAATATTATATTCACCATTCCTTGAATTTCTTTATAATTTTATCCTTAAACAGTACATTATTAAGTTTTAATTGTTTTTGAACATTTCTCCTGAGATTCACGTATCTGAGGTTAAACAATATTGATGTGTGCAGCTGTAGATAATTTATTTTCTCTGCTGTATGTAATAATATGTAAATACACAACTTTTTATTTTATATTCATCTGTCATCTCATAAATATTTTGGGTATTTTCTTTTTTTAGTCATAAACCATATTAATATAAACATTCCTAAAAATAGTCTCCTAGAGTATATGTCTATACAGTTTAATACCATTTATAGACATTTCAAAACAAATAACATTTGATATCTATACTATATAATGCTTAACTAATATTTTGTCAATATACACTCTGACTTGGTAGTTTCCAGTTTACTTTTTCATCTGATATATGCAGAATATATCTCATATTGGTTTGAATTTACATTTCCCTGATTGTTTGCTGCTGTGAGTAACATAATTATTTTAAGCCCCAGCTTAATATTTCTCATTAGCCATGTTATGAAACCTTGGGTATCACATTCCTCGTCACTGAACTTTTGTATCTGGCGAAAGCAAACTGCAACTAACTTACCTGGGCGATTCAGAGCACGAGTGTCTGTCCGCTGCCTTACACTTGCTCCTGGTTTCAGTTAATAATGGCTTTTCTTTCTGTTTGTGGGTCAGGGAGGCTTAAAGCATCATTTCCCTTTATCTTCCCTACTGAATAGTTTCCTGCCATGCTTTACCCCTGTGTCCGTAATGTGAAAAACATCCGCCCTACCTAAATTACCATTCAAGTGTAATACCTTTTTTATTTAACCCTGAGTGCATGACTGCTCCCTTTAATCCTACTCAATCTACCCTGAACAGGGAAATATCTAAAGGAGAATTTATGGTCCCAGGCTTCAAATGCTATTTCTCAGTGTTCTTGGAAATGGTTTCAAAATTGATGTTCACTGAAGTTTTAGATCAAAAATTGAGCATAGATAAAGCCAAGGTCATGACTAGTCAGCTCACAATTATTTCTGTAAAAGCTTACCTAGAGAGAGTAACCCTGCTGTGCTTTGTATCTCAAATGATGAATTAACATGAGAAGCCGAATTAAAGTATTAGGGAATAAGGGCCCATGATCTAGCCAAAAAAGTATTCAGGCATGACCTCACCAATTAAGCCACTAATGTGATATCACAGACGGGTCAGACAGGTTTAAGAGTGTCTGGAACTCAAATAGTAACTGGGATCAGGTAAGCACACACAGTAAAGTGACACGTTATAACAATAATTTATGTATTGTAGAATAAAATTCAAAACTGTTTGCATGGGCTTTCTAGAAAATTCTTAGCAATTATGGTCCACAGCATAAGAATATTTTCCTTTTGCAGATATTTGATAAGCATTTGGTACTCATTTGCTTCCCGAGCCCACAATTTCCAATGAATGCTTGCAAAACAGATGTGGTAATATCCTAGTTTATCTAGTTTATATTATCTGTGGATGAACAGGAGATATTACTCTCTGACTACTGGTCTAATACATAAAGAACCAACAAATAATCCCCCTATGTAGATAGTGTATTTATTATGTTTTAACTAAGTTGCATTAATGTTTCTGTAAGGATATACACAAAGTCCAAATGTATCCCGAAATGTTAATGACATGACAGAGAATCATAGGTCCCAAAATTGAAAATAATCTATGATTTGTAGAAATAGGAAGGGAAAATTATGATGCTGGTATACAATTTATTTCTAATTATTGAATTATTTCATATTATAGCATCATTACTGCAGAGAAAACTAAATTATGTTTTAAATCCCATATTGTATCCATTTTCATCATTCTTCACCATATTTTTTTCCTCAGAGCATATGTGACAGCTTCCTAAGATGTGTGCTCCTTGACTCATTGTGAAAACTTATCTAGCACACATTTGTCTGACCCATGAACTGTGAAAAATCATTTCTGACTTTTTTAACCCAGGTTTGAGATGTGGATCAAGCAGGGACAAGATACAGGCAAGCCCGTAAATACAGCAGGACAAGGCATAAGGAGCAGAACCAGACTGAGAAAACGGTTAGATCAAAGCAGCCTAACACTCATTTTGTTCTCCTATATCAATGTACTCACATTAAAGCAAAAGAAAAGATAAATGTAAAATACTAACAAGACCAGTAAAGGCCAATGTTACTGAAGTAAATCAATTACCGAACAATGTACATGACTTTTTCTAGATGTTGAAATATCAATACATTTTTGTAATTTCTTTTTTACTGCCCCATCCTTTTCTCCACTCGGTAGAAGTAAATGAGGCATTAGTGTTCTCTCTTTTTTTAATATAGTGATTTTTTTTATTTTAATTTTTTTTATTTTAGCATATTACAGGGGTACGAATGTTTAGGCTATACATATTGCCTTTGCCCCACCGGAGTCAGAGCTTCAAGTGTATAGTGTTTGTTTTTTAATTTTTGAGACAAGCTGTTTCTCTGTTGCCCAGGCTTGAGTGCAGTGTTGTCATCACGGCTCACTGTAACCTCAAACTCCAGATCTCAAGTGATTCTCCTTGACTTAGCCTCCCAAGTAGCAGGAGCTACAGGTGCATGCCGCCAAGCCTAGCTAATTTTTTCTATTTTTAGTGGAGACTGGGTCTAGCTCTTGCTCAGGCTGGTCTCAAACTCCTGACCTCAAGTGATCTTCTCCCCCTGGGCCTCCCAGAGTGTTAGGATTACAGGCGTGAGCCACGACGCCCAGCCAAATGTGGCACTAGAAAGGTTGGATTCTAGGCCTCACACACCATGATTCTATAAATGCGGAAATTATACACAAAGCCTCTTTGAAAAGTATAATATGGCTGTTAAAGAAATAGTTTTAAGCTATTTCTTTAATTGTATGTTAAATATGTTAGCCAGTATAATCATACTTTGATGGGTTAACCATGACTTTTTCTAAAATGTGAATCTAATCCAGCCCTGTCCCACCCAGAATGCATACCAACCACTCAGAGGTGCCCACTGCCAATAGGACACCTTCCAGACTGTCTAGCTTATTAATAGCCTTTATGAAGTGCTCTCGGTGCACCTCTCCAGCTTGATAGCTCACCACCTACAATCATCTGGACTTTATCTCCTAGCTTTTTGATCTATTTACTGTTGCCAGAGGATGCTAGAATACCTCAGTGTCTTTGCCAATTAATTCTAGTTCATATCAAGAGTATGTATGTCCCTCTCATGCTCAGTTCACATATAACCTTCTTGATGAAACTTTCTTGATCATGCAGATACCATTTACTTTTTCCTCATGTGGGCCTTTACTTTTCTATGCACATTCTATAGCAATGGAAATAATGGTATTTTAGCCTTGATTTGTTACTGTGTCTGCTGCTTTCCACCACGTTAGCTCCTTAAGGACGGAGTGTTTCAGAAGACTCTCTATTCCCAGTCCCCATGGTAGCCCCTGACACATAAATGTGTATGGAATGGGCTGAATTTATGCCATCATTAGTAGTGCTCTCTCTCATTTCATAAAATAACATTATGGCTACTCTTCAATATGGTAAATAGAAAAGAAAGTAACCATGTAAAACAAACTTACTGGCAAAATAAATAAAAATGCTCTGTTGGAATACAATGAAAATTTAGAGTGCCTGATACCTACAAGAAACTTTTCCTAAGAGAGGTAAGTGATGGTCACATACATTTTGACTTCGAGGGGCTTAAAATCAAGCAAATTACAATTGTATAGAATAGGTATGAAATTCTCTATAAAACAAAACAGAATAATCCATCATTCATGAGACTCTTTGGAAGTTAAAGACAATGAGAATGTTATCAGTTTAAGGGCTTCACATGAAAATTATTGGCCTGGGTGGTATTTGAGATGAGATTTAAGAATCAAATCGATTTTTGGTGCATACAATACATTTCATGAGTACTGGAATATATTGAGAATGTAGCTTGGGGCTGTCTCCTATAAGATTTAAAATGCCAAAACAATCTTTTGTATTGAATTTATTAGTGTTGAATTAGTGCAAGTTTAGGACTAAAAGAATCAGATGATTAGGAATACACATTTTAGAACAGTTAAAACAGGCTGCCACATACAGAGGACTGTAATAACACGAGAAAAAAACGTCAGGAGGCAAGGTAGAGGCGAATACGCAAGTACAATACTGAACTGTGCCTGGAAACAAACCATGCATTGGGAAATGAGACAGATAGAAGAGTTAACGTGCATGTAGCCCTGATTCCTCAGCCAACTCATGCATAAAGAACAAGGGAAACATTAAAGATGTATCGGAGAATTTTGAGCCTAGAAAACTGGAAGAATTATGAGAAAATAACAGAATAGTAAATTAATGAGAAAGAAATATTTTAGAAGGAAAATATTATGAACATATCAAATAGTCAATGAATTATTACAGCATAAAAGATGCTATAGTAAAATTAGCAATATTAGTAGCTTATATTTACATTCTTTTGGCTTTACCTTAATCCAGAAAAAATGTGTTATCTCAATTTGAGGGTCAAAGAATCTTTGTAATACATTGATAGTTCTATTACCATGACGTGGCAAAATAAAAAATGAAATGCACAAAACTATAACATTTCCACAAATTGTTTTTCTAATTCACACTTGCTCTGTCACTTTGCATATTGGTGGCACACTCATAAATGTGCTAGGCAGCTGTCATTAGAAGCAGGTCAATAATTAAAATATTAATTCATATTAATTCTTTTACAACCACAAACTTGCTTTTATATGAGGTAATTAACAAATCCATTATGACAGCATTTCTGTTAGAGGAGTAACTGAAACAAACAAAAAAGGATGTTTTTCTTTCTATTCTCTTTTAAACACATAAATGAGATTTGTACTTGATTTGATGGTAGTGTAGAGCCACTTTCATAATAAATAAGGCAAAAACATCAAAAAAAACTTTAGTCATCCCACCCACTACTTTATTTTGTTATAGAACATCAGCCAATCTAATAGACTTTTTACACTAAACTGGCCAAGTTGATTATTATCCTGTAACTGAAAAGATTGCTTAAGTAATTACTTTGGTTAAAGTTGTATCCTTGCCTCAATGTTATTTTATTTCAGACAGATAAATAATAGGTAATAATAGAAAACTGGATTGTATATATTTCTTGTTTATTCTCCATTTAAGAATAAAAATTGATGATAGAATACTGGATACGTTAGGGAACAAATGATTTTTTTTAATCACTGTGTCAAAGTGAGAGAATTCCTAAAAGTAATTTTCTTTTATGACTAAAACAATTTTCTAGGTGACTCATTTAATAACCTAAATAGTGATTCCTTCAGTCAAGACATTACTTCTACAGATCTAAATTGTTATTTCACCTATGAGTTTACGTGACTTGATAAAAAGATTATCAGTGTCGTAGAGACTTAATTGAATGATAATAAAGTTGTCAACTGTGGTTATTATAATTTCTGATGGTTTTCTCTGGATGATGCCTATATTAAACAACAAAAAGTAAAATAATAACCATGGCACTTATTTTTACTGTACAAAGTTACATGACTTGTAGGTGTTTTTCAATATACATTTGGTTGTTTAAAATACTTGAATAGTTTTGCACTCTAAGTTGTAGATACAAGAATGGTAATTATTCAGTTATATAAAGCAAGTGTCTATGGCCTTTTTTGTTTACTATGTGCTCTTGTGCACAATGGGACTATTTTGACTGACAATATTTATCATTAGCGATTTCACAACTGGGCTTGTGTCAGGACCTGCCTGATTCTGCGGCCTAGAAACTCCTCCTTCCATCTTTGTGTTTATCCATTCTACATTAACTGTATATGCGTTAACTGCTTATTCTAAATCAACACTAATCTAGGAGGAGGGAGACACAGCAGTGAATAAAATGATAAAAATCTCTACCTTTACTTTGTGTGATATCACTTACCATCCAACACCTATTTTAGCTACATTCCAGGCCCTAAAATTATAGCTGGCATTAAACAGAGAAACTTAAGGAATTCTATGTCAGATTAACTCTCCGACATTTGGAATTATCTCCTCCTTACTTCTTATCTGAGTATAAACTTGCACAACAATTCTACTAGCTGAGCTCTTTCTTGCCTTATGCCTGAGATCAAATACCTGATGAGTAGCCAATTTCTCATGACTCCCTCACAGCAGTACCTCTACTTCTGAATTCCGGTTTAGGTAAAATACCTAGTATTAATACCTCAGCTGGTCAAGTACTGAAGTTGTTTTCTATCCCATTCTTGGGAATGGGAATCTTTTCTATAATCAAACAGTATGGTTAAACTACCTACAGATAGAGACTGCCAACTTCTACCACCTGCCTACTTTTCCTGATATATTTGCAAATTTTACCTGCCACTGGATCTATAGTAATCTAGGTGACGCAGATTCCTTGAGTACAGGTTACCAATTTGTCTGAGTCCAGGGAGACAGAAAAGAGTCATATGCAACAACTTCTATGCAATGGCTTTATTACTTACAGACCGGCAGCAAAGGACAAAATAAGCCTTGATTTCATTGTAAACTGGTCCCCCAAGGCCTAGGAGGGCTGCCTGGGTAGGACTGCATGTGCTCAGTTGCAGCCCACACTGGGTCATATTCCTCAAGGGAACGGGACTCACTGCACCAGAGCTTTGAAGGCCACTCTGCTTCTAGAGGGGACAGGAACAAAGCCCAGTCTGTTTGGAAGGCACTTTCTATCTCAGGTTACTGCATTCCCAGCATATTCTGCAGTTATTCTTGAGAACTACAAGTAAGAAAGGGGAAGAAATAGGTCGAAGCCCTCCTGTAGAACTGCCCTGCACTTTGTAGGAATGCTTATTAATTATTTTATTCTTTTGTAGAGTCCAACAAATGCCTAATAGTCTTCATGCCTTACCCCTCTGGCAGTGCTCCAACTTAACGGCCAATACTAGTTCCAGAGTATTAACCTCCTAATTTAGCTCCTCTTGCAACAAATTCATGCTAAAACCCAATCCATAACATCTTTGTGTGGCGTGTGGACGACTTTGACTGAGACAGTGTGTTGGGCAAGGGAAACTGCACTAGCAAACATGGACATGTAAGTACAACTTTCCAATTTGTAGGCAAGATTGATAAGCTATGAGGTTCAAAGATTAGACCTGTAATTGGAGATCAGTTGAATAGAGGTAGAATAAAGATGTAATTAACATTAGTCAAGTTTTATAAAGAGTTTAAAATTTTAAGGCATTTTTCTTTAAACAGAATTGAAGGGTTATTACAGGGCCCATCAGTTAATCATACTTGTCAAAAAAGCCCAATAGCAGCTACTACAGAGGTCGAGTCTGTAGAGGAAGTGCAGTGGGCCTGAAATATAACTCATCTGGGTATGGAAACACAGCCTTGAATTACTAAAATCAAAGGGAAAGGAAACCTAGAAGCAGGACATAATTAATGTCAAACTGATAACTTACGTAAGAGTATTTGTCCAACAGGCCTCTCATGTGTACAATAGGCCGGAGCTGCTAGATACAGGGCCAATGGTACTAGACACCAGCTGGGAGAGATGTAGGTACTAAGATATATAATTTCAAGCAAAATGGCATTTCCATGGGTTGGAATTTTTAGAAAAGTCTGAGGTTGTCGAGTCCTACTATAACAATAGATATTACAAATGGAATTGCCAGTAAAAATAAAACTTGAACCATGTGAAAGAAATTATATCAGGGTAAAGCCTTACTGACATATTTTTTAAATCAAGCTTTTATATTTTATAATGAGTTTCAAATTTCCTTTTGAATCTGGTTGTTTCTATTAATATTCACGCCTACATGTAGAGGCGATCAGAATTCCTTTGCCTAACAGTCACCCATTTGTCTAAGCTACACCTGGATAAATAAAAATTTGAGGTGTCACTCATTAGAGCATCTGTACCTTCCAGGAGCATGCTTTACCTTTGAGACAACCATGCCATGATAACACGTAGTACCAGAGGAAGATGACAGTGACATGTCCAAAAATAAATTGATTATATCAGAGCTTACATAATTTGATGTTATCTTTCCAAAAGACAGAGCAAGTAAGCTAAAATTCTTAATATGTGACACATGCCAAAATAATCTTGTATTTCTCCTATGATTTTTCAGACCAGCAGGAGTTTCTTAGTTTATAGACACATTAGCTCCATATTCCCAGGATGCATTTTATCATATATGGCAAATGTAGAAAATTTGTCATATGGCTACCCCAGCTGGAGATAAAGAATTTCTATCTTTAGGCATAAACTGTAGAGACCTCTTTTAAATAAGGAAAGTTTATAAAAGTTTTCTTCTTTCCTTTCTTCTTCTTTTCCTTTCTCCCTCTCTTACTTCCTGTTTTCTTTCCTTTTTCCCTCCTCACCGTTTGTTCCCTCCCTTTTTGACTTTGGGTACATATAAGATAGTTCATCATACTACTCAGTGCATGAAATAGCATGATTGACAGTTTGCAAGGTCTTTCTCTCATTTAAATTAATTTTCTTTTTACTATCATCCCTATTCCTTGTTCAAGATCTCTAGCCACCTTCCCTCATGATCTTGTGTGTGTGTGTATATGCATACATGCATATGTATATATGTGTGTGTATATATGTATGTATGTGAATGTGCATATACTTTAGTAAACGAAAGAATGTTTTTGTTTCTGTCCTTATGCTTGTTTATTTATGTTAAATAGCATTGTATGTTGTACTATACTTATTTTTAACACCTTTAAAACATTATTTCAGTTGTAAATGAGCATATATTTTACTATTTCAGAATGTCCCTGATATTCCTTTGCTGGCCTCCTCCACATTTTTGTGCACATTTCCCACAAGTAGATACCTAGTTGCCTTCATCTAAATACTAGCGAAACTGTTGCTACCATAAACATTTCTGTACTTGCTCTTCATGGAACTGTGCAAGCATTTCTGGGGTATATGGATTTGGATAGCAGATCACAATACATACTTGTATTTAATTTCATTACATACTTTCAGATTTATCTCTGGAATGGCTTTATTGATTATACAATTTCAAACACTATCTGTGTTTCTATTTTTTTTACTTATTCACCAAAAATTTCATACAATTCAACTATATAAGTTCTGCTAATCATATGATTACCATTTAAATTTCTAATTTTTGATTACTGATGAAATTATCAGCCACTCACGTGCCCCATGTATGAGCCACCTATCCACACACTTTGTCCCTTGTTTTCTCTATTACATCTTTCATCTATTGATTTGAGGATAACTTTTTCCATCAATTATTTAATCTTATGTTATTTTAAACTATTTCAAATATGTTCTCACAGTCTATCACCTGTTAATATTTTGAAGGTGTCCCATGCTAAACCAAAATCCTAATTGTAGTGCAGTCAAATAATAGCTATTTTTTCTCCCAATTTTTTTCTTTTGGATTCTAGTTTAAGAAAAAGGAACAAAAATATTTTATTTCTTTTTTTTTATGTTTTTGACTTAACATACATGTGAGTTTACTTTGTATTGTAAATTATCTATTCTTTTTTACTTTTCTCCATGTCACGGATTGGTTTTCACAACATCTACTAAATTGTTAATCTTTCTCTCCAATAATTGTTTTCATCTATACAATAGCCACATGGATCTGTGTCTAAATGTTCTAAGCTGTTCCATTTCTTTACTGGGGTTAGAGCACCACAGTTTTCATAACTGTGGTTTGGTCGTGTTTCTTAAAATCTGGTAGGATGAACCCACTCCTTCTTTTTTAACAAAATTGATTTAGTATTTTGACCTTTAATCTTCCATAAAATTTTTATTCCTTGAACAAAATTTACCTTGACATTGCAGTGATTCCATAGATCATTTGGGTAGAATTAGATTTTAAAGAGCACAAATTTTGCCTTTGCATTTGTTCTTTATCTTTTTTGGCCTAGATTTTACTCTTTTGCATTTTGGTAGGTTTATTACATTATAGTTCTTGTTGCTTTGATTTAAGATTTATTTCCTATTATGTTTTAGAGGTTATCGTTTTTATTCATTCTGAAATTTACCCTAGATATAAAAAGTAGTGCATCATGTATCCGTACAACTTAGAATAAAATAAACCTCCAATAACCCACCTTCCACCTTAAGAATAGAACAACACTCTCCGTGATTTCATCTTCCCCCTACCCACAGATCCCATAGAAGAAACTACTATGCCCATTACTGAGTTATTCACGTTCTTTGATTTTCTTAATGATTTTATAGTAACTAAATGTATCCATATACAATGTCTTAGTTTGTTTTACATTGAACTTTATAATGAAAACCTAATTTATATATTTTTCTCCGATTTTCTTCCTTTGCTCATTGTTTTTGAGAATGAGCTCTGTTAATGTATGTAGCTGTAGTTTATTCTTTGCTATTATTTAGAGTTTTCAATGTCTAAATACACTATGAGTTATTTATAGTTTCTGTTTTCATCTATACAATAGCCACAATAGTTTCTAAATGTTTGGAGCTGTTCCATTTCTTTATTTGGGGTTAGAGCTTTTATAGGGGTTGATTGATATGGTGAATTGTCAGTAATTTTCAATAATGACTAATGTTGCTATAAGCTTTCTTATATGTGTGTTTAGTATCTATGTGCAGATTTCTCTAGGGTAGTTGTTCTCACAGTGCGGTCCCTAGACCAGTAGCATCAGTACCACTAGGAGACTTGTAGAAAGGCAAGGTCTCCAACACCATTCCAGTCCTACTGAATTAGACCTTCTAGGAAGGAGCCAAGAGATCTGTGGTTGTTGTTTTTGATTGGCAAAAGCTGTTATAGAAAAACATTGATTCTGCAAGTTACTATTGTACTTTACCATATTCTTGAACTCTCTTATTATTCTAATATTGCATAAAAGTTTTCTATCTTAGTTTTCTGGAGAAGTACTGCAGAAGTACTAAATCTCTGCACTAAATTGACCCTCTGGATTATTGACTCTAGTTTGTAATGAAGACAGTTAAAAACAATTGGGTGCTTATATGAACACACAAACTGAGCAAATACTACTATTCTCTTATATCTTCCAATTCTTTCCAAATTTTCCCTGCTGTATGTATTTAATATATGCTTAATTCTTTGTGCTTAAAACTGGGATCCTTAGGAAATGAATGTAAAATTAAAAATCATGATTTCACTTTGCCAGGCTTGGAATTTTCTTGAGCTCTGTGTCCCCTACTCATTATTTAGCGTCTGCTCTGTCCAGCATTTATCCAATGGACAGCCAGCTCTGCACCCTGGTCCATATTCAGTTGACTTCTTAGCACCAAGAAAATCCCAGTCTTTATTCTTGATTGATAGCCTACTTTTTCTTTATGATTAAAAACCAAGAACATTTTCGAAAATTACTATATGCCCTGTATTTTTCTCAGTATGTTAAATTTATTATTTCAATTTACTTTATAAAAAGCATAAAATTTGTTGCTGATTCTTGATTGAAAAGCAAATAATCAAACTACTATTTTAGTTCTCAACAGACATTAGTTGGCAAACTTCTATTTTCTTACCTTTAGGGAATTTATACTCTTCACCAAATTGAATTTATTTTTTTCTTTATTTCTAGAATGCTTTACTGTAATTGAGATATTTTTCTCAGAAAGTCTTCCTTTAGTATTAATAGTCAGCACTTTTCTTGTGTTATAATAAACACATAATTATTTTTAAATCATTCAGCACTTAGAAATGTACTAAGATGTTTGGCTATACATTGGGCACGGCAAATGAGTGAACTCATTAAGACTAAGAGGAAAGGAAACTGAATCATTGAATAGGATTCACAGCAAAATATGATGATTTCATTAAATTTCAAGATATGAGTTTCCTTATTATTTCATTTTATCTGCACTACTAAATCTAGTTGAAACATAAAAAACATATCAATTCATTAAATTGGAAAGAGAAAGTGCAGAAATATTCCTGAGATGCTTACGCTTGCAATGACATTCCTTAGCTTTACGATGAAAAAAGGACTTAAGGCTGGAAGAAAGTAAAGGCACAATGGCAAGAAAAAACTAGAAATACCAAATAATTAAAGATCAGTATGAATTATTATACAGTTACTTATGTTATTTATTTATCGTAAAGCATAGTCTTTGTGGATGGAAAAATCCAAACTCTGAAATATTTGAAAGAAGTTTATTTTGAGCCAAATTTGAGGACCATGACCCGGAGCCACTCCCAAGAAGCCTTGAGCAAGCGGGCTCGCTGTGGCTTGGTTACAGTTTGGTTTTATACATTTCAGGGAGACAGGGGTTACAGGTAAAGTCATAAATCAATACGTGGGAGGCATACATTGATCTGGCCCAAAACGGTGGGCCACCTCCAAGCCGGGAGTTGGGGGAGGAGGCTTGCAGGTTATAGGTGGGTTTAAAGATTCTTTGTCTTGTAATTGGTTAAAGACATGAGGCTTTGTCTAAAGGATTAGAATGTTTTAACATAAGGAGTGGTTATCAGAGATAAGCCTCAGGACATAGATTTGTTGTGTAAATTGAGGACCTGCAGGTTTTTCTTGCATACCCTTAGGCCTGCCAATGGGCCGTAAAGGATGTATTCAAGGGATGGGGGCATGATGAGGCATGTCTGACCTCCCTCCTCCTGGCAGGCAATTTAGTTTTAGGATATTCTTTGGCCACAAGGGGGGTCCATTCAGTTAGCAGGTGGAGGGGTGAGCCTTAAAATTTTATTTTGGTTCACATCTTAAAATAATTTACTCATATTGTGATAAAATTGATAGTTTTGAAGGAGACTAAGTGATCAACTTTAGCACTATAATCAAAGAAGGTTATGTAATTTTTAGTTTTGTTTTTATTACTCCTTTCCTAGTACTGTATCCATAATATTCATTTTTAATGAAGAGATCAGTTATGCACTGTGTACATTCTACTATCTCTATCAAAATGTTTATTAGCATCTTGATGTGTTGAATTTTGTGTTCATAGAGGTTAATACTAATTATAATATTAAGTTTATATTCTGTATTTATTTATAAATCTTATGTATATGTTCATGAGTGGCTCTTCATATATTTAAACACTAGTTATGCAATTATTAGATAAAAGTTGATAAAATTAGAAATAAATTTTTTGAAAAAAATTGTTGCCCAAAAATGACTGAAGTCATATAAATCTTTGGTCTATATAATATCAATGATTTAATTAATTTCTTTATTATCTCCATGTATTTTCATATTTTCTCAGAATTAGAGTATCCTAATTCCTAATTATTTCTATATATTTAGAATTATATTAACCTTATCAGACTTGAGTAGAAAAGAATTTTTTTTAATATAAGTCCAGGTTTTAATTTGTGGGTTACTAAATAATTGATTCTTAGAAAAGATGTAGAATTTGCTAGTGCAGTACTCAGAAAACAGTAACCCAAAATGAAGGCCTCAGAAGCAAAAGTTTTTCTCTGACCTTCTCTTGTCCTCCTGCCTCTTAGTCCATTTTTCTCTGAGGCTAGCCAAAGAAACCAGAGCCCATCTTCCCCAAGTAGGGTCATAAGAGCCAGAATCCCTTTTTCCAAAAGCCAGCCATAAAACATAAAATTTTTCTGTGTAAAAACTGGTCATAAAGAAATTATCTGACCTCCTGCGTTTGAATGTAGGTCCGAAGACTCCCATTCCAGAGAGGGCGCTGCCCCACATCCAGAAGGAAGGAATGCAGCTCATAGACGCCAAAAATGAATCTAGACAGACCGGCCTTGCTGGATTTCCGCACTTAGTCTGTTAGCATTAGCTCATACCCTTTTTATCCAATCATACCCTACAGAGCTGTCCATACGTTTTTTGAACCTAAGCATAAAAACAGACAATATCCCTTATATCATTGCATTTTCATTCTGAAGGATCTTGTGTATACACGTTAAATATATCTGTGTGGCTTTTCTCCAGTTATCAATCTGCCCCATGTCAGTGATTTTCACTGAAACTTTAGGGGGCCAAGAGCTTTGGATGAGTTGCTGTAGTCAAACTCCATGCTTACCTCAATGGGGCTTTTCAAGCTCATGGCTTTACAACAGTATAATTCTCACAAAAGCCGGTTCTTTCTTTCTCCTTCTGTACTTCTAGCTTTGCTTTTCAGACATTACCTGGTCAATTGGCCTGTCTTTTTTTTTTTTTTTTTCTCATTGATCTGGTCAGCTAATACTATCAAAAAATTATGCCTGTCATTCTAATTTACAGTATTATTCTGAAGTTTTAGTTCCCAGAGCACAATGTACAGTGTTTTCAAAGTCAACTGTTCCATTTAGAACATTCGGCTAATCAACAGTATTTGGAAAATATAGTTTGATGCTCTTTCCTTCTTGTCTAGTTGATAACTCACAGGTTTTAAAAATATATCTATAAATTCTCTTGTACTCTGTCTTCCAGAGTTGGACCCTAATTCTCCACCAGTTTCGTATGTGAGGAACTTCATGGCTTGCTTGTAACAATTAAAGCGAAGTGAAAATGATGGAGAACAACTTTGTGGAATAGGTTAGAAAAAGGCACTGTGGCTTCTACCTTAAATCCTCTGTCTCTCTCTCTTCTATTGGGAAAAGCCAAGAGCCAGGAGCAACTGAAGGGCCTTCAGTCTAGTGAGCCTTGAGGAACTGGGGCCTGCCAAAACTCGTGTTGTTAGCTTAGAAGTAGATGCGTCAGCTACGGTTGAGTCTGATCATCAGCAGGAACTACCACGGCCAGCCACTCCTGGATTCCTGCTCCTTTGAAACTGAAATAACAAATGTTTCAGTGTGTATTGTATGTTCGATTTTATATATTACAAATTATATTGACTTTTCATGTATTTGTATTATGGGATTCTCATGACGTTTGATGGAATCAACTTACTGTACATCAACTTCATCGTTCTCTTTTTGAGGCCAAAATGATCACAACTACAGCAAAGGGAGGCTGGCATTTTTGCCTTTCAGCAACAACCCACATATCTTTGATTCCTCTGACTTGAAATCACTAAATCTAACAACACAAAGTTTCAAACACATCACACCTATTTTGGGGCAGGGAGGGACCATGTAAGAATGACACATGTGCCTCCAAGCTGCATGACTTGCTTTGTCTCTGCTCATAGCCCACATTTTTACCTATTTCTTTCTCTCTTTTGACGTAAGTTTGCATAATGCTGCCTCCTATAAAGGCTTACCTGGCTCCCCTATCTGAAAGGGGCCCTGCTGTAACACTTTCTATTCTTTCTTCTCATGTCACTTTCACATACATTGCGTGAGATGTCACATACATTACTTTACATAAATTACTTTTTTATATTCTGGACTATGAGAATGCATTTAAAAAAAATTTTAGATCTGTGGGGATGTACTATCTTTTTTTCTGAAATAAGTAAATGTAAATTATGAAGCAAACGTTTTTATACCTTCATTAAAGTTGTCTAACAACAAAGTAGATGATTATTCCATATGTAAGAGTAGGTGTAGTTTGAACTTTTATGATTTAAAAATCAGGAAAATTCCCTGAGTTATTTCCTAACTCCTTGACCTAAGCTGAAAGTAACGATAGTGAAGACTTATTGAGGACCAATGACATGCCCAACACGGCACTGTGTGTTGTAAATGTTTCATCCCATTTACCCCTTGGATTACCCCATGAGGTTGCTATTCACATTATTTCTATCTTACACCAGAGAAATTAAATCAGAGGCAGATTCAGCAATTGGCCCAAGGTCACAGAGTCAGAACAGAGTCAGAATTTGAAATTAAGCAGTTTGAATTCTCAAATGAATGACTTTGACCACTACTCTGTAACATCAGACTACCAGCAGATTTCTGGAAAAATCTATTTCATGAATGGGACATAAAATTTGCCGACACATTTTGACAGATACATATTTTTAATTTGTCATTTATATGGAGATCTAATTCATCTAGAAATAAAGACCTTATAGAAATGTCAATTAAAAAGAAAATTTTTACAATTCAATTATGCAGAAAACTTTTTAGATTATATTTAGAAATATCTAAATGATTACAAAAGAAAAATCAATAGTTATCCCACGAATAGAATACTGAGGGGAGAGGTTCTGACTGATTACATTTTATTTCTGTTTTCTTAAATTAATATAAAAATGTTTAAGGTATTTTTATTTTTTATTTCTATCTACAGCTTCTTAGAAGTAAACTTATCTGTTTACCCTGACGATTTTTCACATTTTATGAAAATGAGCAGCTGCAGGGCATAAAGTATAATGTGTGGTACATATAATATGCTGCAAATTCTAAGTATCAACATCACCACCCAGTAAATACTGATTAGCTTAAAAAAAAGATCACAGGTGACTTGAGTATAGGCTTCAAAAAAGCACAATCTTGATTCAAATTTTGGAATTAAGTGTCTTAGCTGATGCTATTTTAGCTCACATGAAAGATTACATTAACCTTGAAAGCATAAGATATTTTGTTTGTCCTCACACAGTAGCACTCCAGAGTTTAGATAGCTCATAAACTATGTTTTAATTTCATATTATTATTTTAAGATACATTGTGCTATCAATTCTACAAAGTTGGGAAGTTGGATTACAAATGTTAAAGTAGATCTTCTCTTTTTAATTAACTTTTCTGTTTATCTTATCTTTGAGTCTTTTTATTCTTCCTGAACTAAAAAGAGCATTCATCAAGAGTTTAATAGGAAGAATATGGAATGCAATATTTTTAAATTTTATCTTTGAAATGCAAAACTTAGAAATAGAATGAATAATTCAGTGAATCATCCACATGCCTTGAAGACATCTAGTTGCTTATATTTACTTGGCCTTAGTTTAGTCATCCACCAGCGACTTTCAGAAAGGCATATAAGGAAGAAAAAATCAGTCTTAATCTCTCTCTGTCTTTCTTCTCTCCTTCCTTCACTTTTTTCTTTCCTCTCTCCTTCAGTTTTGTGAAGATACTGCTTTTCACAAGTGTAAGAAGCTGATAATATATTTTTGATTACTTCAAATAATCAAAAGGGACTTACTTAAAGTGCAATAAAGTAGCTATTGAACAAAGTCCCATTTCATTTGTATATTTTGAAAGTTTTATTTGAAACTGTATTAAATCTTCTGTTAGATTTCATATTATTCCATAGTTCTATTCTTCCATATCTAAAATAATGGCCTCTTCTATTTTAAAGCCTTCTAAATATCATAAGGGTATCTCACTGGGACAGTCGAATCAGGAACCATGTGGGGAAGGATGTTCTGAAGACACAATTCTTGTTTTTTCTTTCAGGAAGGATTGGTAGTGATATTAAGCTGTCAACACACACTCATAGACCTTCGATAGTAGATTGTTGTTTTTCACTCTCCTTTGGTTTACCTTATTGAATACATATTCCTTCTAATATCTTCTTGAGTGAATAAATGGTGGAAAATAATAAATAAATAAAGAATCCAAAGACAAAGCCAACTTGAATGTTGACTATTTTCAACTATTTTCTAAATTGTCTTATTCATGCCTCCCCTCATTATTTTTTTAATAAGTTAGAGCAAATTTTGTGTTGATCTTGAGTACATGTTAGAAATGATTACTCAGGATGTTTTTAGTATGAATTAATGGAACCATATAGATCACAGGAAGACTAAGTGCTTAAAAACATTCCCTTGCAAATCTACCATACCTTGTCCCCTCCACATATTTTAGTTCACCAGTGTTGTTTTGAGTTATTTCTCAGTTCATTCCTCCTGGATGAGATGTTCTGATTAGCTAGCCTGAAATATGAAAAAGTTTCATCCCCTAGTGGATGACTTGGCTCTTCCACCATGCCTACCTTCAGAATGACTTACATGTTCATTTTGCTTTCATCACATTATATAATTCCTAATTTAATGTACTGTGGAAATTTCTTTTATTTAATATAAGCCAAGACTTGTTCAATATGCAAAAAGTATATCACCTGACTTTGCTTGTAAAAATGTTACTTATTTTATGTACTATATCCTTATCTGTGACAAATTAGTCATTAAAAATAAATGTTTTAACAAAAACAATTATCACTGGAATCTGACCCTTCCTCTTCACTTCTGTCCATAAACACCTAGTGCGTGCGTTTGTTTCTTCTTGCCTGAATTATCGTATAAACAGTGTTAGCTGATTTCTGTACTGCCTGTACTTTCTACTGTAATACCTAATAAACTCCCTGAACCTCAGCTCAAATAATGATGTTTGTCTACTATACTGCAGAATAATTTTTGCCATTTAACATTTGGCACAGCTAATATAACCAACTCCTCTACGCTTACCCTGTGATCTGACCAAATGAGTTGCCTGATAGCCTCTGGTTATCTTCCATGATTCTTTCTGCCAACCTGCCATTGCTTATGCTTTTCTCTAACGCAGAAAAATGTAAAGAAAAATATCGTAGAATTGAAGAGGTGAGAAGCATGGGATCATTCTCCATCTTCCCAGCTCCACATTTTTAAATACACTATACATCCCCTCTGTAATTTTTCCTTCATGAACTAGATTTATTCTCTTCATATATGCTCTCATAGCACGTAATTTATAGCTCCTTAAAGGCTTTAATCACCTTATACTGTCTTTTAGTTATTCGTGTTTATGTTTTACTTCTCCCAATAGACACATATATGAGAGAAAGAAACATTTCTTATTTATCATCGAATCACCCTCAGAGCACAGTCCAACATCTTTCATAAGAGTAGAAGCTTGATAATTCTTTTCTCAAGGGGAGAGGGAGAATTAATAAATTATGCTAAATATACACAGCTTAAACTAAAAATTAGAAACTCAAGATATTTTTGGAACATAATAAGAAAAACTCCTATAGTTGTAAAAACAAGTGCATACATTTATTCATCTAATATGTTACACAGATTAAAAATATTTTGTTTATAGATTTCCCAAGTCCAGAGTTTTGAAGTAATTTTGATTTTTGCAAAACAACCATAGGAAAAAATTCATAGACTAGAAAAATAAGTACATATAAGTGTTTGAATAAAATGCTTTTTCATACATTTTAATTTTCATTTAACATTAACTCCAAAAATAAAATTAAAAACATATATCAATAGTGTGTACGTGGTTTTATCTTTTTGCATGGAGTTGATGAGTCATTCTGTCTTTCCCCAAATAACATTGTACTGAGCAATAAATATGTATAAGGCCATATAAGTTAATTCTGTCTCTACATCTAGTTAAATATAGAGAAGAGATTTTAAGTTTTAGTCAAGTTTTAAGAGGTTTAAAAGACTAATTGTCTTTGCAATCGGGCTTTTTAAATTTAGATTGGTGTTTTTCAAAATCTACTGGAAATTGGTAGTGGGAATATGGCATAAGGTCTAACTTGAGAAAATTCTTAAATACACTTCCTGTTATAACATTGGCCTCTGATAAAGAGCCATTTTATGTTCTCCTTTAATTATTTACATTACAAATCGAGTACTTAATCACTGATTAACAAAAATTATTTTAATGTCTCATGTTTAAGATAAAGTGAAGAAATTTCAACTAAAAATTTCATCATATTTTAATTAAATCCAAAAGCAGATTTTGACCTGAATTATCCAGTTTACAAATATCTAATTTAAGTAGTAAGAATAAATATAAAACATGGCAAACAAGCCCTCTGGTCTTTTTCTCCCCCTTTTTCTACTTCATGTATATATTTAACGCCTTTTTCTGACAGTGTATTCGATGTCTCTGTCTCATGTTGTGTAACATATCACTCCCAAACCTAAGTGGCTTAAAGAATTGTAATCGTTATGTTATTTATAATTTCTGTGGATCAGAAATTCTGGAACAACTTGGTTACACAGTTCTGATTCAGAGTGTTTCATAAGGCTGTAATCGGTTATCATTTGGGGCTGTGGTCATCTGAGGGCTTCCCTAGGACGGAGGGGCCATTTCCAAGATGGTTAACTTACTTAGCTAGCAAATTGGTGCTTTTGCTATTATTGGCAGGTCTTAGTTTTTCTCCATGTGGGCCTCTCTCTAGGGTTGCTTAACTGTCCTGAATGCATGGCATTTGGCTGCTTCCAGGACCAGATCAAGAGCAAGAAAGATTTAATACCCTTAACCTAACCTCAGAAGTCACACACACTCTCCTCTGCTATATTCTATTGTTCACATGGGCCAGCCCAAATTCAATGTGAGAGGAACAGCCTATATAGCACCAAGCATATCAGGAGGTAAGAATCATTCCAGGCTATCTTGGAGGCTGTTTACCATAAACCTTAATACATTTAATTAGCATATCTAAACTTCAATTTTCCTTCCTGTAAAGTGAGTGGTATGGGCTAAATTGAAAGTCTAAAAACTTTTTTTATAAAGGGCCAGAGAGTAAATATTTTAAGATTTGTGGACCACACAGTCCTTGTTGTAACTATTTAGCTCTATTGCAGCACAAAAGGAGCTATAGACGACACACAAATGAATGCATATATGGTGTTGCAATAAAACTTTATTTACAAATAAGTTTGGATTTGATTCACATGATGTAATTTGCTGACCCTGAACTAGATGATTGCTAACATTTCTTTAATTTTAGAGATTCTGACTCTATATTATTTGTATAGGGTATAGAATTTCATCCCATATTACTTTAAGATAGTTAACACGTTGTATAGATAAAAAATTTGAAAAAAAAATATTAAAGATACAATCTTGTTATAGATAGAATTGTGTCCTTCCCAGATTTGTATGTTGAAACCCTGATACCCAATGTGCTATATTTGGAGATAGGGTCTTTAAGGAGGTAATTCAGGTTATGTGAGGTCGTAAGGGTGGGGCCCTAATCCAACAGGACTAAGGTTCTTAGAAGAAGAGAAAGAGAAACAGAGGCCTCTTTCTCTGTGAAGACAGGAAAACAAACAAACATCCGTTTGCATGCCAGGAAGAGAGGCCACGCCAGAAACTGGCTGTACTGGCACCTTCATCTTGGGCTTCCAGGCTTCAGAACTGTTAGAAAATCAATTCCTGTTGTTTAAGCCAGCCAGTCTGTGGTATTGCGTTATGACGGCTTGAGCAGACTAATACTACCCACAACATTTTTAGACTTTATCACGTTAATGACATACAAACTTATTATACCTTTTTACTTCTTAAAATGATCCCTTCTTTCGATCCTATATCTTTCCTTAGCCTACATCTTTTTT
>CAUYMX010073092.1:0-15778 GCA_963573855.1 Lepilemur septentrionalis
TCATACATTGGGAGGGGTGGGGCATGTGTATGTGGTATATTCGGTCATTAAATATGAAATGTCTGATTTTGAATCAAAAGTTATGTGATTAACTGTACACCTCGGTAAGTTCACTGAAAATCATTTAATTGTACACTTAAAATAGAGTGTTGGTTGTACGTAGGTACAGTTGGAGCACTATGTATGTACTCTCTGACTACTTTGACAGAGTAGGTTTAAGAATGCACCTAAACTATCAACACAGTTTTGCCGTCTTAATGGTAGCTTGTTTATGCCAGCAGCGAAGGAGCTTGGAGAGTGAGTGGCGATAAAATTGAGAAAGGTGTTTTCCACAGCTTGTTGAGAATTGGATATTTTTCCTTGCAAGAAGTGGTCCAAAGGCTGGAAGAAGTGGTAGTCAGTTGGTGCAAGGTCTGGTGAATATGGTGGATGACAGGTTTCCAAGTCTAGCTTCTGTAGTTTGAGCAGCGCTGGTTTTTGTGACATGTTGTTGAGTGTTGTCTTACAAGAGGATTGACCTGTCTCTATTGACCAATCTTGGCTGCTTAATCACAAGCATGCTCATCATTTCATCTAATTGGTTGCAGTAGACATCCGTTGTAATTGGTTGACCGGGTTTCATGAAGCTATAGTGGATAATATCAGTGCTGGACCATCAAACAACACCATTAGCATTTTTTGATGAATATTTGGTTTCGGACTGTGTTTCAGCACTTCATCTTTATCCAGCCATTGTGCTGAATGCTTATGATTGTCAAAAAAGAATCCATTTTTCATCACAGGTAACAATGCGGTATAGAAATGGTTTGCCTTTTTGTCATGACAGCAAAGAAAGGCAAGCTTTGAGACGATTTCTCTTCTGATGCTCGTTTAATTCCTATGGAACCCATCTATCCAGCCTCTTTACCCTGCCCATTTTGTTTCAAATGGTCCAAATATTGTTGGAATAGTAACATCAAACCTTGCTGCTAATTCATGCATAGGTTGAGATGGATTTGCTTACACCACAGCTTTCAGCTCATCTTTATCCACCGTGGTCTCAGGTGGATAAGATATTTCATACTTAATAACCTAGCATATATAACATCTATATACACATATGTGTGTATATATATTCTCTACCCTTCCCCATTCCCATTCTCTGTCTCCATCTCCACCCCCAACGTTAATCGTCTGGTGTGTATTCTCCCATAATTTTGCTACTACAAACGATGCTGCAATAAACTCCCTATGCATAGCTTTTTTCTTTAAAAAGTATTATTTTTCTGATTACAAAATAATTTTCATTTATTATAGAAGCTTTGAAAAATAAAAGGATAATGAAAAAAATAACAAAGAAAAAAAAACCAACCATTCCCTACCTTCCAGAAATAGACCCTTTTCACATTTTGGTGACTATTTCAGTTTTTTTCTATGCAGCTTTTGCAAGCATGCATGTGCACACACAAACACACACACATTTCTTTTATAACATTGGGATCATACTATGTGTGCTGATTTGTAACTTTTTTCTCTCAGTTGAGATGTTGTCAATATTTTACCATATCACTAAAGAATCCTCTGTATTTAAAAATACTTAATTGCTTTTTTCCCTTTATCATGAAAATAATACTTACTGTGTGTGTATGTGTATGTATGGGGTTGTGTATATGTATATGGAAATTACTTTGTGTACATATATGTACTAATTGTAGATTAGATTTCAGATTTAAAATATGTATTATAGTTATATTATGCATATAGATAACAGGAGTGAAATCATATACTAGTCAGTAAATTGCATTTTTCATTAGATAATACATTTTGAACAAGTCAGTTTATACAAAGCTATTTTTAAATGGCTGCATGGTAGTCCGTTATTCATTAATCAATCTATTAGTTGATTATCAGTTAGTAATTAATTATCAATGGATAGACATTTTGATTATTAATAGTTCTTTTTTTCTTACAAAGAATGCCAAATGAATAACTGATCAAATAGCTTTGGGCATTAATGACAGCATTTCAGTTGGAGTAATTTTTAGAAATTTCTTGTTTAGTTTTTAAAATGTTTGTTTCTTATAATTTCCATACCTCACAGAAAATAATCTAACCACACTTTTCGTTAAGTAATTTTTTAATCATCAAAACATAGTATGTGTTAGAATTTTAGAGATCTAAATTGACAAAGGATAATTAATAAACATTTCATCTTTGGCAAATCACGATGAAAAATTTTAGCCTTTAGTCAAGTCCTGCCATCAATTATAATTAAGGCTCAAACTAAACTTTCCCTAGATGAGAGGTATTTGACCCTGCAGCAATTTTAAGGTGCAGGCGGCTGAAGCAAAGACAGAGGCCAGTTTCATGGTTAGCAATAAAAAAAGGAGCATCAAAGTAACGGGGCAGCCTGGTATAATACTGTGCACTCTGTCGGCAGTCAATAAATTCTTGCTAACTACTGACTCCTAGAATTTTTTTAAGCATATATGGGGATATGGGGGACAAGAAAAAATGGTCCCAGGACAAATGCTGTTCAAGGGGGCCATTTTTGATGAAACTTGAACCGAGAGAGAAGTTCCTTGACAGCATGATGAGGGCTTTCTAAGAAACCACAAGCCATCTCTGCCCAGAGAATGCCTGGAATCCTATCACCAGAAATAGCTAAGTTGTCAAGGAAGACTTACTGGAGTTTGTTACTTATAAATTACATACTTGTTCAACGCCTTCTTCAAATCATCCAACCCATGTGGCATTGCATCAGGGCATTTGACCTAGAATCATAGTCATATCTAGGTTTTCTTTAGAAAACGTTGAGCCTCCTTTTCTCCTTTCTTAGGTATTGAAGTCCTGTGGGGTCACTCTCAGTGTTATAAGTGATAAGTTATAACAAAAACATTATTTAAAATACATTATATTAGCATAGCGTGGTATATTTTTCCTTATGTAAAGAAAATGCTTCTTATAACATTAGTAATGTACGTTTTGTTGGCTTACAAATAAAGGTCTTTGTAAGCATTTAATTAAATGTATTCTATTTATTTATTTATTGAAGATTTATGTAAAATGTTACTTTCATAGTCAAAATCATAAAAGATGCATGTTTGAAGCATCCCTGTACAGGTTTAATATGGGAATAATGAAAGGTGGTTTATAAACGGGTGACATTTTCAGAAAAATATACTGCTATGCCAAAACATGCTAGTCAGAGCTCTTTGATGAATGGTTTTCTTAATTATGATGACTGTGAAAGAGAAAAACTAGTGAAAACATCTACTCTCTTGGTTAAAAAAAGTTAACATTTTTCCCCCAGTAAAAGTAGAGACACTTTAGATTTTAGGACCCTCTTGGCTCCTAAACCTAAGTGCTGCTTGAAAAATGGCCCTTTCAGCTCTTAGCCAGCAGCCACGGTTGAAACCCACAAGAGAGATGCCTAACAACTCTGCTAGAAATGGCAACCTGCCATTTCGGAAAATTGTAGCTTTTTGAAAGAAGAAAAAAACCTAGTAAGCCATTTAATTCGCCCTCTTGGAACTGGATGTGAGTTAAGGAAAAATTAAGCAGGGCGAGCAAAAAATCCCAATTCCTATTTTAAACTCTTTCACATGTGATAGAAATTGAGTGTATAGTCACAGCATCTAGAGTAGCACTTAAAGAATAATTTTTAAGAATCTCATTCCTGTTAAAGTGAAGAAATTTAGCCACCATTCTTCCACTTGTATCTGGACACTTTGAGAATCAGCAGACAGCTAAGGAAATGGTATAATTTGTAAACTTGGGGAAAAAATATTTAACACTAAATCCATTTCTTTTAACCTGACTTGTGCTGCATATTTATCTAGTCCTTTGTATAGATGTGTTTGTTCATATCTAGTCGTCAAGAAAAGGCTCCTACCGGTAAGAGCACACTTATGACCACATCAGTGATCGTAAAGAGAAAGTTCGTTTAAGATTCCATTTCAGGTCTAAGTCTGTGATTGCCACAGTCACATAATAAAACGTGATCAGAGACCCTGTGGATGAAAGACATTCCCAATTTGAATACCCTTAGGAAACATACTAATTTTTGCAAGTGTATCCATTTCTTAGAATGTTAACATTCAACATGTGTTTATTGAGCACTTACATTGTGCAAGATTATGTGCTTCGGCACTGGTGATACAGACTTAGCAAAACCAGATGCTTTCTCTGTTTTCAAGTTTAAGGTGTAGCAGTAAGCACATGGACAGATTTTGGTTTCCAAATTCCATTGCCCGCTTAAAGGAATCAGGGCTCCGTTGAGGTACGGCTGATTTCATGCCTGGGGCAGAGAAAAGCAGGAGGTCAGAGTGAAACATTTTGTTGTATCAGAAAGAAAACAACAACAACAAAAACACCCACAAGAATGATGGGTGTATGTTGAAAAGACACAGGAACTGACTTACAGAGGATCGAACAAGCCAAATAGGGCGATTCCAGCATCCTCCAAAAGAAAGGTAATGTATTAAAACTGTGAATAAAAAACGTGAGTTTGTAGGGATATTTAAAAAGAGAGGGATTCGGAAGGTCTTCTGTGCAGAAGAATGCCAGTTCTTTTTTTTTTTTTTTGAGAAAGAGTCTCACTCTGTCCCCAGGCTAGAGTGCCATGGCGTCAGCCTAGCTCACAGCAACCTCACACTCCTGGGCTCAAGCAATCCTCCTGCCTCAGCCTCCCGAGTAGCTGGGACTACAGGCATGCGCCACCATGCCTGGCTAATTTTTTCTATATTTTTAGTTGGCTAATTAATTTCTTTCTATTTTCAGTAGAGACGGGGTCTCGCTCTTGCTCAGGCTGGTCTCGAACTCCTGACCTTGAGTGATCCACCCGCCTTGGCCTCTCAGAGTGCTAGGATTACAGGAGTGAGCCACTGTGCCTGGCCAAGAATGCCAGTTTTTAATTGTAAAAGATATGATAGAATTTAAAAAATCACTATTCTTCAATCCCCCCTCCCTTATAATAAGTGATTCAGGCAAGGATTATCAATGGATAATTAAACCCATTAGGTAAAAATTTGTGGAGGAACTGGACATTCACACAGTCTCAAGATACCACCCACAGATTATGATTAAATGCAAAAAGGGAAAACTTTTCTTTGCAATGGATAAATGTGGCAGACATCATGTTAAAGAAGAGATCAAACTTATGGTCATAAATGATTGGGTAAATTCACATTATGCATCTCCTGGTACAATATAGTGGGAAGTACATATCATCACTCATGGAACAGTCTTTCAAAGATTGTTTAACCTGAATATAATCATGAGGTAAGACAGCAGCTCCACTATAGAGGGCCTTAGAGAACGTACTGTGTCTGGACATCAGATGATGGAGCAAACTGAAAATTTTCATACTTTATAAGTGTAGAATGACCAGAGTCATACCTTGCTGCTCTGGAAAAAAAAATCACTGTAGATGAGAAGAGGATCGATAAGAGAGATATTGAGAATGTGGAATCCAGAGGCTTCGCGACAGATCTGCTGTCAGGGGTGAGGAGTCAAGAATGACCGCCAGGTTTGTAGCGTGGGTGTCTGAGAGTCACCGAGAGTGGTGGCATGCAGCAAGAATGAGAACAGTTTTTAATCAAAGTACGATTTTAAATTTAAATTTAAATTAAATTTTAGGGACAGATTAAAATTTTAGGTCAACCCATAGATAGTTGGATACACAAGTGTTCAGGATTAGGGAGTAGTTTTACCTAAAAAGGTATGGCTTCATGGGCCATCAAAATATGACCAGGATTAAGAGTCAAAGGGCAAGAATAGATAAAACGACGTAAGGAAGGCACACAGAGCCAGAGATGAATAAAGGCAGAAAAATCTGCCTTTCAAGAGTGGGTGAAGGACCAAGTGTCATCAGAGAAGACCCTGAAACCTAGTATCTGATCCGTCCTCAGATGACTTTGGATATCCATGTGGGTGACCCATGAGGGCCTAGGATAGTCCTACCAGTTAAAGATTTCCAACTGAGTTCACATGGAGAGGTGAGGACGGAGCTCTCTGTACAGCACCGTCTCATAGCTACATGTTTCCGTTCCGACAGCTGATATGTCAGAAAGAGCACTGGAATGAGTAATCCTGGGATGAATCTCAGCTCTTTCATTTGCTGTGTGAACTAGGGTGAACCACTGGACTTCTGAACCCTAGTGTTTCATTTATAAAAGGGAGACTGGGGTAGTGTATAATGCTTATTATTCCTATTTCATGGGATTGTTGACAGTCAGATAACACATTTGATAATGATTTGTATACTGCAAAGTCCCTCAGTAATGAAGAGTCTATTATTACACTTGGTAACGTTGGAGGTTTAGGGTATACCATGGCCGACATTCTCGGACTGGAATGGAAACAGAATGGGGCAAATTGGGGTCAGAGTGGGCACAGGCACTTGTTTAATCTTTCTTTTATTTTTTAATTGAAAATAATAATTGTATAAATTTATAAGGTACAAGGGAAATGTTTTGATATCTACATATATTATGGAATGATTAAATCAAGCTAATTCATGTATCAGTCACCTCACATACTTAACATATTTCTTGTGCTATGAACATTGGTGAATATTTAAAATATCTCTTCACAATTTTGAAATATAGATTACATTATTGTTAATGATAGTTACCATGCTGTGCAATGGATCTCAAGAATTTATCCTCCTGTCTAACTGAAACTTTGTACCTTTTGAACCAATATTTCCCCTTTGCCCCCACCCCCAGCCTCTGGTAACCACTACTCCATTCTCTACTTCTCTCTTTTTTTAAAAAAATAGAGTCTCCCTCTGTTGCTTGGGCTAGAATTCAGTGGCGTCATCATAGCTCACCGCAACCTCAAACTCCTGAGCTCAATCCTCCTACCTCAGCCTCCTGGGTAGCTGGGACTACAGGCATGTGCCACCAAGCCCGGCTAATTTTCTATTTTTTGTGGAGATGGGTCTCACTATGTTGCTCAAGCTGGTCTCGAACTCCTGACCTCAAGCAATCCTTTTGCCTTGGCTTCCCAGAGTGCAAGGATTACAGACATGAGCCATCATGCTCGGCCTCTACTCTCTATTTCTATGAGTTTGACATTTTTGGTTTCCACATATAAGTGATATCATGTAGTATGTCTTTCTGTGCCTGCTTTATTTCACTTAGCATAATGTCCTCCATGTTTACCCAGGTTGTCAGAAATGACAGAATTTCCTTCTTTTTAAAGGCTGAATAGAATTCCATTGTGTATACATTCCATGTTTTCTTTATCCATTCATCCATTAGTGGACACTTACATGATTCCATGTCTTGGCTATTGTGAATAATGCTGCAATGAACTTGTGAGTGACATACTGACTTCAATTCCTTTGGATATATAACCAGAAGTGGGATTTCTGGTTCATACAGTAGTTGTGTGTTTAATTTTCTGAGGAACTTCCATACTGTTTTCCATAATGGCTGTACTAATTTACATTCCCACCAACTGTGTACAGAGGATCCTTTCTCTTCACATCCTCTCCAACACTTGTTATTTTTATTCTTTTTTAAAGTAATAGCCATTCTAATAAGGTGTGAGGTGATATCTCATTATAGTTTTAATTTGCACTTTCCTGATGATTAGTGATGTCAAGCATTTTTTCATATACCTGTTGGCTATTTGTATGCTTGCTTTTGAGAAATGTCTATTCAGATCTGTTGCCCATTTTTAATTGGGTTATTTTGTTTTCTGCTATTGAGTTGTTTGAGTGCCTTATATATTTTGAATATTAACCCCTTATGGTTTGCAAATAATTTCTCCCAATCTGTAGGTTGTTTCTTCAGTCTGTTAATTGTTTCTTTAGTAAATGGTGTTGAGAAAGCTGGATATCCACACACAGAAGAATGAAATTAGACCCTTATCTCACACCATATAAAAAATCAACTCAAAACAGTTTAAAAACTTAAATATAGGACTTAAAACTGTAAAACTATTAGATGAAGACATAAGGGAAAACCTCTAAAACATTGATCTGGGCAATGACTTTTTGGATATGGTCCCAAAAGCAAAAGTAACAAAAGCAAAAATAGACAAAAGGATTACATAAAATTAAAAAGCTTCGATCTTCTTTTTTTATCTTTAATCTTTCATTTTTGTTGGATTTTTTCCTTAAACATTTTTATTGACATATAATAGTTGTACATATTTCTGGGGGTACACATGAAAGCTTCGGCCTTCTTTAAGTGAGGACATTCTTGGAGGATTTACAAAGCAAGAAGTCAGGAAAAATATGCTAATGTATTTCCTTATTTCTTTTCTTTGCTGCTAGGTAATTAATCTCATATATTTCCAAATAGGATCTTCCATGCGATTGAGCTTATCGATGCAATGTAAGGTGTGTGACTGTAGTAGACAGTGTCATTGCTGCACTCAGGTTTCCTCATATTCCTCTACGCTTTGTACTATTGCTCAACGCTCATCTCCTGCTACCCGTAACTGCTCCACACCCACTTCTGCCTGCTTGGCTTTTTACAGCCCACCTGCTGCTCTCCGTGGAGGAGTGCCTGTGGGCTACTGGAGCTGCTCTGTCCATAGGCCATAGAGCCCAAAGTGCGTGGAGTTCACATCCCCCATCCTTCCCAACCTCCACTTTGCAGTTCATAGCCACAGAGTAAAGAATGCCAAGCCCAACTCCCTTGCCTTGAGCAAGGATAAACCCTGGCACACAATTTGTACTCAAGAGCTCCCCTGTAGGATGAGGCTAAGGGTGGGACTTGGCCTGAAATGGCCCTGCATGATTTCTTGACCTTTCCTACCCTGCTTTCCCCTGTCCTTTCTGGTATTTCCTGGGAGCTCTTCTTTAACATATCACTTACACGTACGTCCTCATCTCTGCTTCTGGGGCGCCTTCCTAAGACAGTGATGACTTGAATAAAGGAAGGCATTTTCCTCCACACGATTCCTTCTAAAACCAAATCATTTTGAATTAAGGCTTAATTTACATATATAGTTTTTATTTTATGTAATTTTTACATAAACGTTACAATGGTGATATAAAGAAGTCTATGAATAAATTAATAGACCTAACTAGAGTCCCATAAGATTGTTCACTTGCAAGTATCTCTGCAATTTTAAAAGCCTAACTTAAATCATTAAAATTATGCAATGTTTTGATTTAAATCTATAATATTCTATTTGTTATATGAATGTTATATGAATGCTTAAGTGTATGTCTAGTGTCAAGCACTATAATAGCTGCTTTGCATGTATTATCTTATTTAATCCCATTAGCAAATCTACAATTTATTATATCCAATTTACAGATTAAGAAACTAAGGCTCTGGAGGTTAAGTGCAGACTGCACAGAGCAGAACCCTGAGTTTGAACTCCAAATTGATTCCCAAGCCCATGTACTTGCCATCAAACTTCATTACATAAAAATCAAAAAAATAGCAAGAAACACTTAAATACAATTTCTTTTATCTTAGATAGAATTATACGGGGATGTGTTCTTTTGCAGTATTTTTGATTTAAAGTTATTCATAGCCTTCAAAAACTTTTATACAATATGAAGCATTGGAAGTATCTCATGAATACTCTTTCTTAATAGTTTGGAAAGGAGTGTTTTCTGGTAGTAATGAAACTTCATGAAAAGATTCCTGGACAGTGTGTCTACATGAAGAAATGATTTTTTGAAAAATGATCATTTTGGCATTTTAGGCCATTTAAAAATATTAAATCAGCTCCCTTTAGACATGTGACTGATGAGATGGTAGGAAACTGTAAGTTAAGAGAGACAGTCATTTGAGTGACTAGATTCTTTGTGTGTCCAGTTATCTGTAAGATGAATTAATAATACACAGTGCTTTTCTTTTGGGGGTGTTTTAAGAGTTGTTAAACACACTGTTCTCATAGTTTTTCATCAGTTTCCCTATCATTCCCTGGCCCCAGGAAAGGCTATGGATAGAGTTCAATCAGGCAGAGAAAAGGTCAGAATACTTGCTCTGGGAGCTGTTTGAAAACTCTCAAAGGAGATGTGGTCAGCGTTGCTTTTGCGTGATGACAGCTCAGCCACATATTTCTCTAAAAAGTTAGGCATTGGCTGGAGATGCAGTTAGAGCGACAATAACTGCAGAAGTTTATCAAGAGAAATGTTGTGTAACCTTACAGAATACATTGCAACTAAATAAAAACGGTGTTGCCGGAAATACTGAACAATACATCCATGGGGCAATGGAGGATAAGACTAATGAGAGGAAAAGCAAGTTCAGAGACAGCCTGGCCCTGAAAGTCTGACTTAACCTCGTGCCTGGGAGTCGAGGACCTAAATGAAAGAGGCATGCCATCAATGTGCTGAGAGGGGAAGAATTAAGAACATCTGAGTTTCTGTGAGAGGAGAAATGGCCTTCCAAACTCCACTCATTTCTTTGGGAAGTAACTACGCAAAAATGTTTTACCATTCATTAAAAGTTCCCAAGCATGTGCTTGTTTCTGTTGTTTTCAATATGCTGGTTGAATGCTGTACCTGACATAGCTTTGTGTAACAGATCGGTGTCTGACGTGTGTGTGTTTTAAATGGAACCGGTCAAGAGAGTGGGGTAGCAGGGTGGGCGTTTGTGAAAGGGGACATGAGCGGGAGTCATTTTAAGCAGTGACGCATCCAGGCTAGCCAGAGAAACAATAAGGTGTGGTGAGAAGGAGATGAAGGAACTTACAGAAAAGGGGAAGAGAAAGCTGAAAAGGAGAGAGGAAGGAATTGGGGAGCTATGACAAAATACATAGTTACAGCTGGGAAGAAAAACCCCAGTTTCAAATGGTATCTTTTTAGTTTGAAATCCTCTCTCCCCACAGCCTCATGTACTCAGCAGACCCCTCTGTGTTTGTATATTGTCCCTGTGCTTGACCGTTTGGTTCATTCTAAACTTTTAGCCTTCCATTTTAAAAATGTTTACTTAAAATGATTCAATTCAAGGTAGATCTTGCTCAGGGAGAAGCATATCCAAATGCATATGACAGATTTGGAATCATATTTATTTAAATAGACACTCTATTTCCATGAGACTTCTCTGGACACGGGGAGGGAAAAAAAGCCCGAGTAGCTCTCCTCATTAAAATATCTCTTCCTGTGTGTGCCGAGAATGTCAAATGGCCACTGCATTCTCCTCCAGGGAGTTTATAATCAAGCCCAGGACCCAGTTAGATGAAAAAAAGAGGGAGGAGGCTTTTTTTAGTCTTAACAAAGTCATATTCTTTCTTCCACCAATCCTTGCCCTCTGTAAAAAATAAAATAAAAATTTTAAACCTGTTTATAAAAAAATGTTTCCACCTATTAGGCCATAATAAGGAACAGGAGTTTTATTTAGCATAGGGGCAGAATAAAGTCATATTTTCACTCTGAGCTGCACACATGCATAAGAAACTGTAGGAAATATAGACTTCTTTTTCTGATGATCATTTTTTTCCCTCAAATATTAAGTGTTTGCCAAATCCTTACATTATTCAATGCCTGGCATTGTTTTGGGTATTGGAAAACATGCCGTGGTTATGAGACATACTCTCCCCTAAGTTTGCAGTATAACAGAGAGACCCACAAACTTGCAGGTCAGTATGGAAGTATTTTTGGATAAAATTCAGGGATGCAAATTCAAATGCCTACAGGGGCCAGACAGGTAATAATAAAGGTGTGAATGTTAGCCTACGTAAGGCATCTGGGATTAGTGGGATCTACGGCAAAAAATGAAAAGATTGAAATTAAAAAAAAAAATGTTAACAAAGCACTGACCATAAAATGACATCAAATTTGGCAGATAGGCACTGCAACTAGGGGTTTGCCACACCTGGCACAGATAAATGGAATGCTTATGTGATTCTGTGCGTGCATTGAGAAGAAATAAAGAAGGCAGCTTGGAGATTAACTAAATGGCCTTTATTAGGGAAGGTTTTCCAGAGAAACACCATTAGCCATGGTCTGAACTAAGGAAGTGTTACTGCATCGAAGACCCTGAGACTGCAGGGGAGACCCACAGGCGGAAGGACATGTTCAAACTGATATTTCTTCTGTAAATATCCCTCTCAAACCATCACTTTCTTTACGCTGTGTCTAACTCATTTATTTTGAGACTGGGAAAGTGAAAGAAGTAGAGGAGAAGGGATGATGGGGCTGACATCAGAGGGAGGGACCTTCTGGCCTTCTCCCAACAGGCAGATGCAGAGGCTGGTCTGGGTGCAGCAGCCTCCCCCTGTGGACTCTTCCCCGCTGTGGGTGCTACCATCAGCGTGCGCTGCAGCAGAAGTAAACCCACTGGCTGAATGCTCGTTCCTAATTCTCTGATGATGAATCACCTATATTTATTTGAATGTCAGAGAAAAATTTCCCGAGAACCTTCTGTGAGCATTAGGACGTCATTTATTTCAAAGGAAAGAAGGCTTAGGCTGCAGTATTAATCTCTCTGAAGGCAAGCTCTTCTCCAACACATTAATTGGCTATGTTAGATTGATTTTTGAAAAATGATACCTTACTGAGGAAAAATTCTCATTTCTTGGTGCGATTATCTTCTAAGTACTTATCTTTTTAGTAACAGCTTTTCACCAAAAGCTCTTTGGTGGCTAGTTTCAATGAAGATTTTTAAACTTTTTTTTGTTTAAAAAAACATCATTTGAAAGAAGAGATAAGAATGGCTCTGTTGAGGATTTCAACTTTTCTTTAAAAGAATTCTAGGTGTTGGCAATTGCCTAAATACCAGAGGCCTAAAATGAATTAGTAAAGATCTCCAGAAAATCAGACAGTGAGTCTGCCAAGTAAGAACCTCAGGATAGGAAGGTGCGTCAGAGATGATATGGTCAACTCAACTCTTGAGTTTCCTCTACGATATCCCAGTTGGTAATACAGGTCCTGTTTGAAGCCTCCTGGTATTGACAGAATTCACTGTCTCTTAATGAAACTCGTTCCATCTTCTTGACTTCTTTAGTCATTCATAAATTCTTTCTTAAAGTGAAAAAAATACACATTCACTCACTTCCACTTACTAAGAAGCACACTAAATAAGTTTGAATCCTTTTGTAGATATATTTTCATTTATTTAAAGACAACTATTATACTCTAACTAGAATCATTAAATCTTTTTTCCCTCTTTGTTTTATTTTTCTAGTTCTGCTAGTGTGGAAGACGTGAGGATGATTTTTGTGGGCAGATGGTTATTTTTTCTGCGTTCTTTGGAGGTCAGAATAGAGTGAGTGCACATAATATATGCATCTATCAGGGTTACTCTCCTGAACTAGGAGTTTGGGAAGAAATAAAGTTAGATCTGAGTCCTGTACTTGCGAATTCTATAGTCTAAAGGGGGGAGCACAACACTGCTAAGGGATGCCTGATGAAGGAGTCCTTGAGGATGAACCCTTAGATGAGGTTAATCTAAGAAGATCTCATGCAGGAGGTGAGATACACTCTGGAGTTACAAGACAGTGAGGTGCATTGTTACAACAAACTGTGGAGTAGAAATAAGATGTCAAGAGTCACTCTTAAAGTAGTTGGCTTTCTTATCATCTGCTTAAGGCAGACACTGATAAATAGCATAGTACATTTAGGCAAGGTCAAAATATGTTTTGGTATTTGATAGCAAAGTTTTGTGCATCTATAGACTTTTTAGAATTTGTCAGGTAGCTGTAAATGCAGCTGGTATTCTCATTTTGAGTATTCACCAGAGTGGATTTTTATCTTAGAATGAAAATAAATTCCCCCAAATTATTTGATAACTTTTCTTAGTATGTAACAAATTCACGTAGAGATCGTCACATAAATATTTTACATTGACTATGTTTTCTCAAAATAATTTCTTTAGAAATAAAATTAAAAACATTTTTTACCCTCCATAAATCATTAGTCTTTGTTGAGCATTTTCTTCAACTCTCCATCAATGTTTTCCCTTTGGGCTGAAACTGAGCATGGAAAATTTCACCTTCCCAGACAGGCCTTTTTGGAAACCATAAGCAGTGGGAAGGGGGGTTAAATTTATATTTAACTTCAAATACTTTTTCCCACAAATGATATAATATGCGGTACTGAGCAATCATTTTTTGGTATAATTGAGCTAGCTTGTTGGTCTGTTCAATTATTTATGAGCCACTTATAGATTTATTTTTTAGGTATTTCAGCATACTCTGAACTCCATCTCCCAGAATTGAATATCTACCTTTTTTTCCCCTTTTTGGAGGCATAAATTAGATAATTTCATGTCAGTAAAAACATTTCTATATTGCAAAACAATAAAGTGATTATCAGGTGAAGTTATTGAGAACCCAAAACATAAGGAATGGGGAAATAAAATGACATAGATCTCAAATATGTTCCATATTGCTATGATTTGAGACTGAATTAAAAAAACGAGTGGGGCAATGTTGGGAGAGCAAGGCATTTGCTTTTTCTTTATTTCTTTATTTAAGGTTTAATGGTTTTTAAAAACAGAGAGACTAAGAATTGAGGATTTGGAAATATTAAATCAAAAGTGGCAAAACTTATACTCAATATTAGTACCAGGAATTAAACATTGAGTTGCAGAGACGAGGGTACTGATTATTTATTTGTATTTATAGATTTGTTTATTTAGTTGTCACTTTGAATAATGTAGGATAAAGACAAGTATAATACAGAAACTAAATCTTTTGGAACAGAAGGGAAGAAAAAAGTGAACAGAGGTGGAAAAAATTAAGAAGCAATAAAGGAACCTTGGTGAAAGTCTAGAATACTTGTTATTAGATACAGGAGGCAATGGGCAGCAATAAGTTTGATTGGGGCTGCCTTTTGTTATAGGTGTCCTGGAGTTCTTTGGGAAGGTGCAGACAGAGCGAGGTCACGGAAGTCACAAGTGTTTGGAATGAAATGGGGAACGATACTAGTGGAGCAGTTGCCACTTATAACTGCTGGAGGTGTGCCCTGAATCTGTCAGCGGGATTTCTGTCCGGGTTGCTCTGGATACACAGCAGGGCATGGAGATCAAACCTAACTTATTTTTACTCTGGGTCTTCGTCGGCCCCTGGAGAAAGTGACAATCTCACTGACGTTATTTTTGATTATGACTTTTTGGGTTTAATTCTGCTCAACTTATTCAACCTGAGTCTTAATACTGTGGTTTTTAGGACTTCCATGGGATTAGCACCTTTTTATGTCTATAGTTTTCCCTGAGCTGAATACAGCTATCACTGTGTCAGTTATAATTTGGTAACTTAGAGGTTTTGATCACATCACTTGTAGGGTTTCACTTAGGGCTGGAGTATACAGCGCAGCTCTGGTTATTGTAGATGATCTGCTCTCTCGCCATAGCTTCGTGGTGGCCGACGCCCTCCACACCTCCTTCCCCACACCTTGCCAAGTGTGAGCTCTGCTTGAAGAATCTTTGGAATGAAAAAGAGCACAACCCCCCAAACTGTCAAAACGGTAGGGTATGACTTGTGTGACCTCTAAACAGTAACAGAATTATTTAAATAAATCAAAGAGAGAAAAATAAAACAACAACAATAAAAACCACAGCATGAAGGCCGGATTTAGGTAGAGACTTCCCAGCACCCCCACCACCCCCCGCAGTTTATTGTAGGCAATTAATATCCTAATGTGTGTTATAAATCATACAGAAAGAGGGGGTACTGTGTGCCATATTTCCCAAATTTACTTGAGATTAAAATAAATTTTTGGCAGAATATCTAACAGAGATGGTATTGAGCACAACATGATTTGAGAAATGTTGCCCTATATTAATTGATTAAAGCTTTCACCTCTAGGGAAGAGCCTTGCTTGTAGTATGAAAACTTCAAAGCAGGAACCTTGATGTCGTACACACAGGGTTTG
>CAUYMX010073093.1:0-25047 GCA_963573855.1 Lepilemur septentrionalis
AACCTCAAACTCCTGGGCTGAAGCGATCCTTCTGCCTCAGCCTCCCGAGTAGCTGGGACTACAGGCATGCGCCACCATGCCCGGCTAATTTTTTCTATATATTTAGTTGGCCAATTAATTTCTTTCTATTATTAGTAGAGACGGGGTCTCGCTCTTGCTCAGGCTGGTTTCGAACTCCTGACCTTGAGCGATCCTCCCGCCTCGGCCTCCCAGAGTGCTAGGAATACAGGTGTGAGCCACTGCACCCGGCCTTTCATTTTCAAATCTGTAAATGAATTCCAGATTTACTGTGAAACTAAGTTGAGTTGGTTCCAAAATGAAGGAGGCCTGTAGTCCCAGCTACTCGGGAGGCTGAAGCAGGAGGATCACTTGAGCCTAGGAGTGTGAGGTTGCTATGAGCTAGGCTGACGCCATGGCACTGTAGCCTGGGCAGGAGAGAGAGAGAGAGAGAGAGAGAGAAGACAGAAAGAAAAGAAAATGAAAAAGGGAAGATATTTCGATGGCCCTGAATTCTGTTTAGAGCACCACTAGACAACACACCTAACCCCTAATTCTTATCCCTAATTTTTTTGCCCATTTGGTAGAAGATTACCTGAAACAGCTAGAGAAATAATTTCATACACAATCCCGTTTAGGCAGTCCCTAGTAATGGAGGCAGATAAGGAAGCCCTTATCTGTTGCCCAATGACCATATTTATGCTCTGTACTGAGTGTAGGTTTATGACCCTGTCAAACAGAGAAATAATGACTGGGGGAAAAAAAACATGGTCCCTTGTAAAAAACAGTTGTCTACAATTTTTATCTTGATAGAAAGAAATTTGTTTTTTATGTTCATTTCCTCATTAAGGAAATTGAGCCATATGTTTCTCGGGTACAAATACATATAAAGGCATCAAGGCTAAAAGCAAACCATCAGGTATGGTATCAGATGTGTAAAAGAAAGGCAGAGAATACAATCTGAAGTGACTGAGAGTTCCACAATAGATTTCTTCTTGCATTTTCTCTGTTCACAGCCTGAGAAAAATACCTTCCCAATCTCCCTTTTGAGACCCAGCCCTTGTTTTTCCAAACTCAGCTCTTCTGTGAATGTTATTATTGGGTTCGTCTATCTGGGTACTATAATTTATTCAAAAAGTACAGGAATCTCACAGAATCTCTGAAAGGCCACAGAGTCAGTCAGGCTTGCAGATTATATAACCACGATCATCACCCAAAGCACACAGAGAAGGCTGCTCAACCTATGACCCTACTGAACAGATACAGTATTTGACATAAACACTACTACTTGTACAGGTGACACTGGGGACCAGATGTCAGCATGTCTGCTGCTGCTCCTGTGGCTTCTGGGAGTCAGCTCTACTGCCATGCTCATCAAAAGGAGGATACTACATGCACCTGCTTCCTCACCTACCCACTCCCAAAATGATGTTTCTATAGGTGTGTTTGATTGACATCTGCCTGAACCACAGTGGAGCCTCAGAGATGCAGTTTTGTCTTCAACTTGGAGAAGCAAAATTTATAATGTGAGAAATTCTCTAAACATAGGAAGATTGTTCAAAAGATACTAGGTGGCCATAAAATAAAAGAGGACTATACATTACTGTGGAGTTATTTTCAGGCTTTAATTGCTAAAGTGTAGTTTCCAAAAAGTTAAGAACATGACTCCTTTACAAATATATGACGAACACATGTCAAAGACGTTTTTCAACTCATTAATTAATAAGGGATCAGTAAGATATTAAAATTGTTTCAAATAAGAATTTGAGTAACAGAGATTTACATTCTCTACTCAGTAAAACTGAGACAAAATTCATTTGCATTGTTATGTATAGGAATAATTTGCATGGTTGTCGGTTTTTTACAATTTAACTTTACTCCTATAGTGTTAAAAAGAATCAAACAATCCTCCCAAAGGTCCAGATGAAAGAACATCTGATAATCTGTCTTTTTCCTATTTCTAAGTATTGAATAATTTTTCTTAACACAATGTTAAGTGAAAAAAACAAGATAAAGAAAAGTACGTATAAGTTTTCGCTCAGGCTCGCAGTGCCAGCAGGATGGGCAAGTGTCGTGGACTTCGTACTGCCAGGAAGCTCCGTAGTCACCGACGAGATCAGAAGTGGCAGTACAAGAAACCCCACTTGGGCACATCCCTGAAGGCCAACCCCTCTGGAGGTGCTTCCTATGCAAAGGGAATTGTGCTGGAAAAAGTAGGTGTTGAAGCCAAACAGCCAAATTCAGCCATCAGGAAGTGTGTCAGGGTCCAGCTGATCAGGGACGGCAAGAAAATCACAGCCTTTGTATCCAATGATGGTTGCTTGAACTTTATTGAGGTGAGTGTTTATTCATTTCAGTTAATCTCTTGTATTTTTCTGTTCTTGGGGTGGCCTCCTCCAGTTTTTTATCCACTGAATGGGAGTTTCCGCGTATGAATGTTTTTATGATTCACTGACACCAGAAGTAAATTTTTGTATTTTATTACAGGAAAACGATGAAGTTCTGGTTGCTGGATTTGGTCGAAAAGGTCATGCCGTTGGTGACATGCCTGGAGTCCACTTTAAGGTGGTCAAAGTAGCCAATGTCTCTCTTTTGGCTCTATACAAAGGCAAGAAAGAAAGACCAAGATCATAAATTTTGATGGTGAAAACACAATAATAAATTTTCATATGCCAAAAAAATAAAGAAAAGTACGTATAATATGTTAGCATTCACTTAAGAAAGGAGGAACACTAATATATGTGTATATTTGCATGTATTTTAAAATGGGAAGATACATCGTAAATTGTTTAGATGGTTACCTGTCAAGGGAGAAAGTGTAGAGGGGACAAAGATAGGGGCCAGATTTCTTTGAATATGCTTCATTTTGTTGATTTGACTTTGGATCCAAATACATGTTTTACACAATTAAAAAATAAAGTTACATAAATTTAAAAAGCAATCCCTAAAAATCAGAAGTAAAATGAAACAAATAAGCCTAACTGTGTATAGAGGGGGTGGCATAACCGTACAGGGAACTATTCCAGGTGACTTCAAAACATAGTAATTGACTTACTTAGTGGGATATGGCCCAAGGGGTAAAAATCTGTCCCCCTTAAAATCCTAAATTTGTTCTCATTAATAATCTTATTGGTTCTGGAATATTACAGGATAAATTAAACGAGTACTTGAGTTGGTATTTTAGAGAACTCAGATGTTTTTAGCATGTTGAAAAGAGGTACAGATACAAGACTGATGAAGTTAAGTAAATCCTGGAATCTCAAATTTGAATTTAAAGTATCAGTGTGAGCTTGTGATCTATTTTATTTTAAAAAGGATATTTCCTAGCTACGTCTATCGAAAAGACTTAGAAACAGTGGTCAATCTGATATCAGCAACACTTCTAGTGCCTAGATTATGGTATTTAAACATCATTTCCACTAAAAAGAACCAGAGCTCCTTGGAGAAATGGCTGATTCTAGGTGTGGGGCAAGAATTGTTTAAGATGAGCCTGCAACAGCTTGTCATACAGAAATAGAGGAAACTTTTAACGAGTACGAATGTCATGTCAAACAGAGACTCAGGACCCAAGAGCCAATTTGAATAAATTTCCACTGACCAAAGATGAGACAATATGAGTGTCAATTACGATAAAATTGCAATGGATTAAAACATATCAAATATGTTTAAATCCATATATTATGGATTTGGTAATGATACAAACACAACTCAATAATTTTACAATATATTGAGCTTACATGGATCTCAATTCAAACAAATTATTAAAAAATGTATAAGATGGTCAGTGAAATGTGAACACTGACAAGATGTTTGATAACATTCAGCAATTATTGTTTATTTTAGATGTGCTAATAGCATTGTGGTTATATTTAATAGTCTCTGTCTTTTAGAGATACACATAGGGATATAAGACATTATAATGTCTAGGATTTCTTTCAAAATAATCTAGGTAGTGGGAGTATAAATAAAACAAGATTGGCCATGTACTGATAATTGTTGATGCACAATAATGGTTTTATGGGGCCTCATTTTACTATTATCTCTACTTTTATATATGTTTGATGTTTTCCATAGTACAAATATTTTTAAAAAACCTAGATGGCTACAAACATGAAAATGTCTACTACAGATGAGAAGATTCAACATTGTAATGATGTTGAGTCTCCCCAAATTTATGAATATATGTATATATATTCAAATAAAAACTCTAACAGAATTTTTCAGGGAACTTGATAAACTGATTCAAAGAATTCATATGAAAAAGTTAACGTGCACAAAATACCAAGACAACTTTTAAAAAGAACAAACATGGGGATGGCAGGGATGACTTGCTCTACCAGACATGGAGACATATTACAAAGCTGTTTTAATTAAAACTTCTGATATTGGGCCAGGCGCGGTGGCTCACGCCTGTAATCCTAGCACTCTGGGAGGCCGAGGCGGGCAGATTGCTCAAAGTCAGGAGTTCGAAATTAGCCTGAGCAACAGCGAGACCTCGTCTCTACTAATAATAGAAAAAATTAATTGGCCAACTAAATATATATAGAAAAAATTAGCCGGGCATGGTGGCATATGCCTGTAGTCCCAGCTACTTGGGAGGCTGAGGCAGAAGGATCACTTGAGCCCAGGAGTTTGACATTGCTGTGAGCTAGGCTAACGCCACGGCACTCTAGCCCGGGCAACAAAGTGAGACTCTGTCTCAAAAAAAAAAAAAAAAAAAAAAGATTTGGTCTGAGGTTTAAACCAAGGAGATGAACCGTTTTAAAATTCCACTCTCCCAAACATCACCCTTAATCCAGAAGGTTTTTCCATGGTAATAAACTCATCATTCTCTGTTCCTTAGATCCATTCTTTACTATTTTCACATTTCATTTGGTATTGATTCTAAGGTTTGGGACCTGTATATAGGGAATGTATTTGACTCCTTTACTTTAAAAGCTTTCATCCTACAGAATGAATCATTCACACTTAACTCCTAAAGATAAGATTCCATTTGCTTTAAGTCTTCATTTGTTGCAGTATAGTCTGTGGAAAAATAAAATAAAATCCCTTTTTTAAATAAAACAAGAACTAAAAAGAGGGAAATTGGAATTTGTTACAAAGCAGTTTGTGAATCCCCACTATTATTTTATAAGCTGAATCAAATTATGGCCCAGGAAGAAGAGTATCCATGTTTTCTAACATGATATTTTAAAAATATAACTATCATCTCTCATTTCAAAGTTTTGTTTTGAAGGAAAATAATGAAAGAAACTATACATCCAAGTTCTATAGAATTTCTTATTACTTCATTAATCAATGGTTACAAAGTGCTGCAAGGAAAAAGAAAACATCGAGATTTGTCACTATCAACTTTTAATCTAAATAAGGTAAACAAGACAGAGAAAGCTCATGGTCTGTCCCCAAATGGGTGAGTTTTCATTGTTAATTTCAACTGCGGGGTTGTCTCAGTTCAACCGTTTTACTAATTCCTCCACAAATCTAACTCTTATTTATTTATTTTTAACTTCACATCCTTAGTCACTTAAGAAAGAGATAAAGTACAAACTGAAGAATTTTAGGAACAAATTTGGACCCCTATCCAGCTTTCTCAGTGAAATATTTGTTTTTTATGCTAAGGCAGTTTACTTTTAAAATGATGAACTTTTCCCAACAAAAATGAGTAACCAGCCGTTACCAACTATTAAAACAGCTATTCTTACATGCCATAAGCGACAAATTTTATAAGTTACTTTGAGTTTGTTTGGTGGGGGGAAGACAGAACAAGGCTGGGGGAGGGGGCTCAATGCCCTTCTTTGTAAGTGTTTAAAGCAGACTATGATGATGACAGGTCAGACCAGTAAAAACGTCTGGGTACAGATCCAACTTGTAGTTAAAAGTTGCCTGGCAAAGAAGCCCGTAAAAAGATAAAACCCTTTTAACAACTATTCCAGAGTGATGTGTAATCAGATACTTGGAAAAGTTGCAAAGATCCATTAATAAGACAGCTTTGTTTTACGTGCCTTAAACTCAAACGCTGATGTCAGTTCTTCAGCCCATCTTTCAGATAATTGCTCGGTGGTATCTGTGATCTTCTCAAAGGTTTATCCTAATTCAAGAAATAGGAAGTTGATTTTCTGAAAAACCTCATTTTTATGAGAGTTGGACTTGGTTTCTCCTTGTTCCCCTGGTGTCATGATCTTCTACCGCTGCATAGCAACAGTGGAGCCATGGGAGAAGTGGCTGAGCCAGAGGACAGGAGCTGGGAACTGGACAGAGACAAAGCCAAACGCTGGCTAGGATCTCATTTTGGGGTCTGTTCCCTGTCGCATGTAGTCATTCGTACTTTTATCTTATTCCATTGTCAAGATCAGGCGACTGGTTAATTTTGCTACCTCATTTCTCTTTGAAAACTACCCCAAAACTTAGCAGTTTAAAACAACCATTTTATCATCTTTCATCATGTTGTGGGTCAGGAATTTGGGCAATTCGTTTGCTCCTTGTCACTTCAACTGGGGTCCTTGGTGGATTTCAGCTGGCACTGAGCTTGTCTCATGGGTCCAAGACTCACATGTCTGGCACCTTGGCAGGGACCGCTGGAAGTCTGAGCTCCGCAGAGCTCATCTCCCTCTCCTCACAGTCTCGGGGCCTCTCAACATTTTTGCTCCAGCAGGCTCTGGGCTCCAACGTGGAACCTGCCACTCCTCTCAGAGGCCGGGCCTGGAAGTGGCAAAAGCGTCATTCTAGCTGTAATCAATTGATCAAACCAGTCAGAGGCAACCCAACTGAAGAGCTCCATTGGAGAAGTCTGAAAGCATTTGCAGCTCGCTTTTAATTCATCACACCTGTTTTCTCTTTAAAATTCTTCCTGCTGGTATTTCACCTTCAAACCTCTGTATGGCAAGTCTATGGCATAAGAGATATAAACAAACAACCATTACAAAGGGTCAAGTTAGCTGTTAATTAATGATGTGCAGAAGTAAAGATAGAAGTGCCAGTCTACCTTATGTAAGTGGTAAAATTGAAGAAAAACTAATAAATTCTAATGCGAGCAAGCATTCTTGGACAGGCACTTGGTACAAATTTAAGGTAGTTGAGCTACCTTCTTATTCCTTTAATCCAGTAATCCCACCTAAAATAATTAACCCAGGAAAATCATTCAGAAAGAGAAAACATTTATGAGTACACACATATTTATAGGCATGTTATTCACAACTGTGAAACACTAGAAATGATGTGAACATAGGAGAAAAATTAAAGTAAATTATATCAAAATCTTTTTATACTGTGTTGCCATTAAATTGATAGGTGACATTCCTACGTAAGAGAGTATTTTTTAATGTAAATAAAGCTAAAAATATAATTGTAAGTGATATGATTATGGTATATATTCGAACAATGCCTGTGAGATTAGAAATGGGCAAAGAATAAGAAAAAACAAAAATAGATTTTGTTCAAGTGGTATCTTTTGAGTGTGTTTTATATTACTATGTTTTAAAGTTGTTTCAATAATAAAATGTTTAAAATTTAATGACTGTCCCAAACCATACCCTAAAGATTCAGTAAACGTGTATTAAATGCCTCTGAACTTGAAAACATGTAAAAATCTATTTATAGACACACACAGTAGCAAACATCCTTATGTAAATAAAACGTATTTATGTACAACATAAATATATAATTTATACTTTTATTTTGGCGTATCACGTGACAGGCACGAGATGATGTAATGGGAAATGACTCCACTGGGATTTGGCAGCCCAGAGCCCTGGCCCTGGCTCCCCATGGAGACCGACGAACATGCAGGTCCTCAGGTTCCCAAATGGAACACAAGAGGGAGAAAGATCAGCCCAAAGATCTCTCCTTGTTTTTAAATTATTGATTCTGGGTTTCTAAAAGTATTGGCTTTTTATCTGTTGCCTAATTTAAAACTAGACTGAAAAATAGGAAAATGTTCAGAATGTAGTGTTGGCTTTTGGCTTTGGCTAATTAAGTAAGACAAGACGCATGGAAACAACAACAAAAACTTCATTCGACAGGTATTTATTCAGCACCTATTGCTCTAGACATCGTGACCAACAAACAGAACGTCTCCCCTAATGGAGCTTATATTCTAAAGGGAGGGGTGTGCATAGACAATAAACAAAATACATAAATAAAACATTCAGTTGGTCGCACGGTAGTAAGTGCTATGGAGAAAAATTAATTGGGGTGAGCGAGACAGTTCTGGAGGGGGAGTTGACAATTTTAAATTGCGTCTCCAAGGAATGCCTCCATGAAAAGATACAGTAAAGACCTAAAGGAAGTGAGGCAGCAGCTCTGAGGATGCATGTGGGTACTCCCATAGGGGTGGGAAGCCAGTGGGGGGTTTTGAGCAGAGGGCTGTCATGACCTGACTTACCAGCCTCACTCCAGTTGCAGTGTCAAGGTAGGTTGTGGCAAAGCAAGGTGGACACAGGGATACCAGTTAGGAAGCCATTGCAATAATCAAAACAATATGATAACAGGTGAGATGGTGTGAAATGGTTGCATTTGGACGTCTTCAAGGAAGACATTGCAAGATTTGCTAAAAGATCAAATATATAGTAAAAGAGGCATCTTTCAAGATTTTGGGCCTGAGATGGTAAAAACTTTAGAGAAAGGACAGATTTGGGAGCAAAGATGACTAGGATTCCACTTCGGGTATACATGAATGCCTGTTAGATGTCCTAGTGGGACTCTCAAGTAGGCAGCTGAATATACAAGTCTAGAGTTAGAGGTTCCAAGCTAGTTGTAAATGTAAGAATTATCCAGATATAGTTAAATGATACTTAAGCCATGAGACTGGATGAGGTCACCAAGAGAGAGAATGCAGATAGGAAAGAAATACAAGGACTAGGCCCTAAGAGAAATCCAATGCTAAGAACTTAGGGAGAGGGCAGGGTCCAGCCAAAGAAATGAGAAGGAGTGGCTGGTAAGTCAGGAGGAAAACCGGGAGAATGTGGTGGACACCAAGTGAAGAAAGCAGTTTGAAGAAGAGGGAGTATTTCTGGAATATCAGCTGTTGGTGGTTGAATCTATCTACACTTGCAGATTTTCCATGACAAGTGAAGATGTCATATATCTATATAGATAGATAGATAGATAGATAGATACACACACTGACTAGATTGAAGGCTATTTATAAATATCACACCTAGTGAAAAGAGCATATTTGTGTATGCATAATATATGTGGTATCGTTATATTCCAAGTAGAAATTGGTTTTGAAACATCTGGTACTTCATATTTTCCATACCTTTCCCCACCTCCATCATAAAAAATGATTGTTTCTAATTCCTCTTGCAGTTGTTTTCTTTGTATCTCATGGAAATGTTATCGAGACCAGTGTGCTTACAAATAGAAACTATTCTCATTCTCAGCGATGTGGGTTAATGAAGGAGCAGACTGATTATGAATCATTTGCTAAACTAGACACTAAAAATTACTTCTGATTATCTAAAAATATTGAATTTACATTGGATTATGGGCTGTATGATATTCTAGGAACTCATGGCACATTATAAATCGAAGCTGGTCTGTGAATATATTCACCCTGAGACCCTGTTGACCACATTTTCTTGCTTAACCCACCTTCCACCCAAAATCCTGGCTAAAAAATCTGGCTTTCTTACTCTCTGGTGGAATAGGGTGTTTTATTTAAATCACCTTTCCTGGGAACTGACCTGAGGAAAAGGGAGGAGGCATAGGTGTAACTCAGTTGACCGTCTTGGGATAGAGACATCCCGCCTCCATTCCTTCTAGCGTTTACTGGACATCAGGCTGCCAGTTGAATAAGGCAACAAAGAAAAGTAAACTGAAATGAAAAGAAAAATAAACAGCAGTCTTTCTCCCACTGGAAATGATCATAAATTTTAAAAGGCAATCTTGGCTATATCATAAAAGGATTTTCTTGGTCTGTTTGCATAGCTATATTTTATTCCATTCCGAACTTATCTGGACCTTTTCTTTTTTTAGAGATTTTTATTGTACACCAATCTTACTTACCCTAAAAGTCTTTTGCAAAACATTTCTCCAGCAAATTGTGCTGTATATATGCCAGGTAGCGTCATCGTAAAATACCCAATTCTATGGGTTCTAATCTACAGGCAATTCCGGTGAAGAATTAGGCTATGTAATTCTCAGAGTTGGATTTTCACAGATGGACTGTGCGGATATGCTGAGATGATACACTAAATACAAGGGATCAGTGCTCATCCTGGTGGATATGGGCAGCTTGTATGTTCCTTTGGCTTTATTGATTTATCTTCCACATTAAGTTGTACGTCCTACAACCCGTGTGCACCTGTCTCCAATGCTTCAGTCTGTTTTACAGCCTTCTTCTGGCACTATCTAATAAAAACTATAAAAAGAAAATATTTCCTTTCCATTACAACAGCAACAAAAATTTCAGGAATGAGGGCACAAAAATACCATAGCACGTCACAGGTCTCTTCTTACCAGTAAGTCTAAAAGCAGTTAGCATCAGACCATCACATCAGGTCAAAGAGCATAGAGTTTCTAAAGCAAACCTTCTTTGGACTTAACATTTAAATGTGATCATTATCATAAAAATATTAAAGTAAAAAATAAGGTAAGCATAATTTTTAATGCCACTTTTTTGATTGACATGATTGTTCAGAGACATTTATATCCTACACTCTGTATGATCTATTCTTTTCTTAGATTGTGAACTCTAAAGATTAGGAACTAAAGTATCTTTAACTAAGTTTTATCTCCTCTAGCACAGGTCCATACTGGGGGACATTTACCAGAAATGTCATTTATTTACTAAAACGGCCACTTGGTACAAGCCCACTGTGATCACATTTTGAGGGTAGAAGAAGGAAGGAAACAGTGGAATATCTGTGGTCACTATTTACTCAAGAGTATCTAGGCCCACTTCATAAATGATATTTCAAGTTTTCTTTCTTAATATCTAAAGAGGAATAAAATATTACTATAGCAAGTACCAGCAGCTTTCACCGCCACTCCCATCATCCAACTTTTCCCCCAGCTTAAAAAACATAGGCACACCTGTCTGTTGCTGCCACATTCTAAACCCTCTTGAGAATTTACTGGAGCCCAAAGAAAGACCTCAGACTCCAGCCTGCGAGACAATTAATTTCCAAATGGGTGGAATTCTTCATTGCCCCACTTTGTTTTTAATACCAAGACTCCCAGAAAATTCCTAAAAAGCTAATAGTTGGTCACTGGCCAAGAGGAGGAGCTTCCCAGCATTTATAATTTTGGTTTAATTGAAATAAATTTAAAATTTCCAAAAGGTACCATTATCCCTTTTCTTTTCAGGTACAGAGCAGTTGCCTCCTGGAGTCGTGTTCAGGGAATCGGGATTCCCTTGGTTACTGCCATTGAAATTGTCTCCATCTGGATCATTTCCTTCATCCTAGCCATCCCGGAAGCGATCGGCTTCGTCATGGTGCCCTTTGAATACAGGGGTGAACAGCACAATACCTGTATGCTCAATGCCACATCCAAATTCATGGAGGTACTAATGGTTTAAAAGGGATTAACTGGGAGAGGAGGAGGTCTTCAGCTATACTTCATCCTCTTAAGACTTGTTAACATCTCCACAAGGCCAAGTGTGGTTCACTCTGTCAGTCTTCAGTTGCATGAAAAGTAGATGTTAAACCAGCGTCTGGCTTCTTGACTAGGACGATCATTTTCCTTTTCCCTCTTGTATTGTAGCACAACTCTAGACCTCTAGACACAGTTGTTCTGCACCAAACAACTAAGAATTCTGAAGGAAATGTACTAAGAAAGAGGGACTAGATGTGTATATTTATATTAATAATATTATTTGTTTTTATAATAAGGAATACAGCATAACAATCTCCATCTGACAGACATGCTGGTGTTTATTTTATGTCACTTAGGGAGATGCACATTACTCAGACAGTTTTTAAAGATCGACTTAGTAATTCAAAGTAGGGAATAGTACTTACATGTGATTATAATAGTATAGATTCTCTGTCTAACATGCAAATAAGATAAAATTGCAGAAGTTTTTAAAAGAATGTTTTGGTTTAACAAATTCAGTTGTTTTTTTTTTTTTTTTTACTACACCTGACCACATTAGTATTTCTCTGAAAAGCTTAATCACATAACTGAGTGTTTTGGGAAATCTGTTTAAAAGGCATGTTTCCTTGGCAAAACTAGTTACATATGGACTGAGGAAGAAAACCAAAAGAATAACTATTTCTCTGAAATCAGCATAATTTAGTGCTTTGATGTCCATTTCATGCAGTTCAGATTCCACATGTAATTGTTCACAGACATCTCAAGGTATGTTTTCCTAGCTTGGAAAATTCACAAAATTAGTGGTTTTATGGTTGAGCAGTTATCCTGCTTGGAAATTCTTCTTTTAAAATTAAAAGTGCTCATGAAAACTGCCAAACTGGCAACCTTAACATTGAAGTCTTCTGTTTATCGACTGATATTTTTATGAGGTCAGTCTCCACAGTGAAAAACAAAATAGACAGTAGGAGATTATCAGAATTTGGGCAGTGTGGATAAGCAATCTAGATATTCCAGACTGAAATGTCAGGAAAAAAAAGGTCAATGTAAGAAGGATCTTACTAATCATTAGAATTGGACAAAAGGAAATGAGTTATTTCATAAAGACTGAACCTCTTTTATAGAAGTGTTCAAGTAAAGTGAGGCTACCCTTCAGGCTTCGTGGCTTAGAGTGTTGTGGTAGAGGATATGAGTTGATCTAATAATTTTTTAGAGTTAAAGTCTAAAGTCCTGTTCTTTTTTCCTGAATTTATTTCCTCTTTTTTCCACTCTTGCTCCTCAACTTTGCTCTACCCTAGACTGACAGGAGGCCCCTCCCTACCCTTGCTAATGACATCAGTTCAAAGGAGAGGCATGACCCTTTCTCTGCAGGCCTCCACCACGGAGGGGTCAGCTTCCAGACCCTCTGCAGCTGCTTCTGGGCCATTCACACGCAGCCAGCAGTGCACCAGGAAGAGGAGGGGACAAAAGAAGGGAGGGTGGGTGCTCAAAGGAGTGTTTGTGTTACACTTTTAAAAAGAGAGAGAGGAGAGAGTCCTCCTGATTTTTTTTTTTTTTAAGTTCAGAACTGAAACCTTTCTGTAATACAATGTTATAGGGATAGAGAAATGTTTGTGTCTGCAGATGAGAATGAACCAACTCCTTTGGGAGTCTGCACATAGCCTATAGAATTCAGGGATAGAATTCAGGGCTCTGTGAACTTGGATGGGAAAAAAATGACATGTTTATGTTCATTAACTTCTAATTGAATTTATCATTTCCTTTGATTATGAATGTTGCCAACAAACCACAACAGTATTTAACAGTACCATGACGTCTTCACTAATAGAAACAGACCTTTTCATCCCAAGTAACACTCGTATCATCTTGAAATATCATTCACTCTCATCACTACTTCAACATTCTGGTAGTTATTAGAACCACCATTAGGTTTATTTTTTAATAAACACCTCTATTACTATATCAGAATTTTATTTTTAATATTTTGATTGCTATGTTTCTGTGTAATTGGTTTCCATTGCAATCTTATGCAGTTTATTTTATGCATGTAAAAGTTTCATTCCCAGAAGGGATTACAGTTTTCACCAGACTTCCAAAGGCATCAATGGCATAAAAATAGTTAAGAACTCCTGCCCCAAACTTTTGTGTTTTTAGGAACCATTTTTAGATGATTTTAATAGACACAAACGTAACCCTCTTTCTATATTCAGAAACTGTCCAGTTTTTCACAGCACAGCATGATTATTTTTTACTGTGGGAACTGAGATAGTACAGGAGGTCGCATTGTCCTTAGTACATAAACAATCCGGAGCAACATTATAAGGAAAGAGAAAGCATCCCTTCCCAAGCTGGCGATGATATAGTGGGAGGAAGAATTTAGATATCATTTTCCAACTTTCATTTTTATAGGATATTAAGTTTTCTCCTTAAAAAAGACATAAAACTGAATAATCTTGGTATTTACAAATCCTGCCCACAGGGGAGATAATGCTAAATATGCCTTCAGATAAGGTATGCTGCCTCAATAGTTTCCAGGTGGTAGGTATTAAAAGAGGGAGAATGAGTATAGTTATTGATGGCTCAAACTGGCTGGCTTTGAGGTCACATAGCAGGCATACCAGGCAACGGGTTAACCCCCATTAGCCAAAGCTACACAGATAAGCCATTCATAACCTTCGCTGTTCTCCAGCAAGATGTTCACGTTAAGTAACCTTTAACCACAATAGTCAAAAGGAAACCAGGCATGATAAAATTTGAGTCTTGTTAGTAAACAAAGATAAACATATATATTCTTTATGTCTCAAAATCATGTTTTATGAGCTTTGGAAGGAAATTATTTTTATTGATTAGGGCTCTTCTGTGGTGTCATTGAAACCAACTTCAGTTTTTTTAAACACGGTTTCTTTATGTGCTATTATAAAGCCAGGATAATTTCTGGAGTTTCATATCTAATTGAGTTTTGAGCACCGCCCCCAAACCCATGACTACAACCAAAGAGCATGAATTTCAAACGTATCTGCAAGTCTAAAGATTTTTAAGCTACCACAGGCACTGCACAGTTAATATATCTTCTTATTCCCCTCCCTTTCCCTCTCTTTTCTTCACTTTACAGTACTACCAAAATGGAAAGGACTGGTGGCTCTTCGGGTTCTATTTCTGCATGCCCTTGGTGTGCACCGCAATCTTCTATACCCTCATGACCTGTGAGATGTTGAACAGAAGGAATGGCAGCTTGAGAATTGCCCTCAGTGAACACCTTAAACAGGTAAATCCCATAGTCATGCAAATCTGGCCAGGACTGGCTAGTCCCTGACAACAGCAGGCCTACAAATACTGTCTTTCACAGATTTGGGCTTGTTTCCTAAAAATAAAAATACTGTCTTATAACTGTTTCCTTTATAGTTATAGTATCAGAAATTTCTTTTGTGAAATGAGGAGCTGGCCTGAGAAACAGGTGGTCCTGGAGGTTGGGCCCAAACAGAGGAGCTATTCCTTTATTTTGCCAAGAGCATGTGTGTATGTATGTGGGTCCATACATTGAACTGGGCTTGGAACTGTTTCAGGACAAAAAGAAGCATATGACTCTCTTCCCGGGAAGGCTTTACAGTCCTGTTGAAATAAAACACAAACCATGAAACAATTGGAAGATAGAACCACAGGAATGGTGAAAGTAGCCTGTGCTAGAGAAAGCCAGGCAGGATATGCAATAGAGCCATGGAGAAACTGTTCATGGATGAGAGGGATTGGACTGGGCCTTGGAGGATAGACGGGATTTGATGGGGAAGAAAAGGACAGAGGGCATTTCAGGTGCAATAGCAGGAGTCTAGTTAGAATGTGGAATGGGCACCATGTATTTGGTGAGTGGGAAAAAGAGATGGACCTCATTAGAGCAATAGCTAAGGTAAGACTCATGCCAGGCCATGGGATCGCATACATTTGAAGAGGTAAGAAGAAACTTGAACATGTTTATAGGAGGCGACTGCTTACCCTTCTGGGCAGAAATAGAACAGATAAAGCTGTGTGAGATTTAGAGGACAAAACTTGACTCTTCTACTTCTTGGCTCTGTGACCTTGGGCAAATTGCTTAATCTCTCTGAACTTCTACTTTCTCATAAAATGTATGTAATAATACATCATGGAGATTATCTACAACATGTAAGGTGCCTAATGGTGCCCAGCTGCTAATAGGTGCTCAGCAAATGTTAATTTATACTAACTCTAAGAGTAAAACTGGGACTGCAAGTAAGTTCTTAGTCACAATAGAGAAGTAAGGATGTCCAACCACACCAGAAGTTAATGTGAGCTGTTGACGGAGTCTGTAAGTCTGCCCTATATAATCACCATGTGTAAGCACCATTCCTCACCACAACTCTTTTCAACTACTGTACTGATTTTTCTGAGCTTCAGCTCTTCATCTGTAAATTGCATGTAATAATATATGAATCAATGTTATTACGAGAATCAAAGGAATTAATGTGCATGCTTGTACTTTGTAAAATCTAGCATGCCATACAAATGGTAGCTATTATCTTTTATTGACATTTAGCAGGAATATTGCATTCAGAAACTTTAGTATGACTTTGTTTGGGTATGAATGCTTTAAATACTCCAGATGTCAACATATTAAGCAACTATTACCTCTCATTCTTGCAATGGAGGTAGGTAGAGTAGATTGGCAAAAAAATGGTGTTTTAAAATATAGATTTCTGCATTAGCACCATGATTGAGCCTGTTTAAGCTATGAGTGGTGCCTGCTGTGAAAATAAATAAATAGGGACTGGGAACAATAATAATATGCCACTTCACATTTGCATAGCATTTTTTAAGTTTTTAAAGAGCATTTCCTTGTCTTTTTCTTATTTGATTCCAACAAGCACCCTATGAGATAGGTAGGACAGATATTCTTTATTGTACAGGTGATTAAGAGATTTGCTCAACCAAACAGAGATTAGAACCCAAGATTTGGTTCCCATACAGTAGACATTCCCTTCAGTCACACTCAAAGCTGTAGCAGGTGCTAACAGTAGAAGAGCAAGGCTACTGGAGTCCTTCACCTGGGACCGTGGGAGAGCTACCGTAGAGCAGAAAGCTTTGCCACCTTCTGGCTAACATCCTATGGCGCTCATGGTCTTGCTTCTTGCTTGGTTGTGTCTGATTTCTCTTCGTTACAATGGCAACAACTTTACCAGTTCAGGATTGTGTCTGGATGCTGGTAACAGAAAACCCAAAATAACAGTGAGTCGACCAAGGAAGGGTTTGATCTTTCTCCCACAGCAAAAAGTTCATTCAGATGCCGCTGGTTCAGTGGTCAAGGAACTTAAAAGGCGAGGGGTCTGCTGTTGGGCTCGTCTTTGCTTCCGTCTTGGAAGACAGCAGCAGCTGCAGCTCTACTTTTATATCTGATTTCCAGGCAGCAAGAGGGGAAGAACAAAGAACACGTTAGCATGTGTGCACTAAAGAGCATCCCCCCACTTTTAAGTAGCTTTTCCAGAAACCCACACAACGCTTTCTACTTCCTCTAATTGGTCAGAACTGGGCCAGGTGGCCGTGTAGAGGATTTAGGCCAAACCTCCTGCTGCCATAACATATCAAAGATCTAAGTGATAGAAAAGAAGACAGGAGAACTTGCTTAAGCAAATATCAACTTTCATGGCAATGTGGTAATATTACCTTTTAAGAGGGTTGTCCTCTTTGAGTATACGCTCAGGGGAGGTAACTTCTCCCCCAGTACACCCCTTTTCTATTTTTCTGGGCACACTATTTTCTGTGTACACAAAATGACCCTTTAAAAAGATCTCCCATTCCTGCAGATTAAAATCCTTTATTTCTTCCCTCAATCACTACTCTGAAGCTATATCCCAGCTGGCTCAATAACTATGAAAGATTAGAGAACTCCCAATTCTTTGGGCTACTGTAGCGATTTGTGACAGCTGCCCCAGAATCTTTTGGAAAGGCTCAAATCAAGTGAGTTTACTGTTGGCTTCCCAGATGTAATGTCATATGCTTCAGGTTGAACCAGCATTACGCGTCCAAACCCTGTTTTCAATCAGTTTTATTTTGACATTAACTGATTCCAGTTACAGAAATGTTACATTTTATGTTCCTAGTTAGTCTTCTAAATATATGCAGTGTAATAGTTGAGTCTAACACACACAAATGAATGGTTGCAGATAATTCCCAACCTATGTTTTTTCTGATCCTGAACAGACCCAAAGACATGTAAACTTTCAATGGAAGTCAGTCCAGGGTCAGCACGTTCCAGATTTTCCAACCGTCACTGCTGATAATCCTTTACCTTCATCCTTCTGTTTGCAAACTATATATCTTTGGAAACTACATGTCATTAATAAAAGAATTTAAAAAGCAAAAATAGCCCAATGCTAGCTGTCTTCAAGACCAGGAAAAAAGAGAAAATGTTGCTCTTGTTTTTTCTTGTCTGTTCCCTACTCCTGGCTTGTTTTCCAAAGGTCTTTGTGGATTTATCCATCCATTACCATGTTATGTTCAGTCACCCTGCCTGCCATGCCATCATTAATACTAGTTAGTTACCTGTTATTAAGCTTTTAGCTGGCCTTTCCCTTCCCCACCCCCAGTCATACACCACCTACCTACCTACCTACACACACACACACACACACACACACACACACACGCAGACTCAGCCACAATGCTGGCTCACACCTCCAGCCACTTCCCACCTCTCTTCTGGCATACAAACTTTGTCCTGCACTAAAAACCCCAACTTAAGCATTATAAAAGGTATCCACGTAGCAAAAACATTTGTACCCCCTAATATTTTGAAATTAATAAAAAAAACTTTGTCCTGGCCCTAGTAACCAACCTGAGGCCACCATCCTTCCTGGCAGCTGCCCAAAAGCATCATTAGCAACTCCTTGATTACAAAGTTGGACTCGGGACCTTTGAGAGGTGGAGGCACTCGAAGGCAGTCCATGCTCTTGGCTCTTCTTTGAGTTACTTTTCCCTGTGCTCCCTTCTACCTCCTTATTGTCCAGTTCGTCCATCTAGTACAAAAACACTAAACTTACTATCCTTTTTTTTTTTTCTCACTTCCCTTTAGCGTCGAGAAGTGGCAAAAACAGTTTTCTGCTTGGTTGTAATTTTTGCTCTTTGCTGGTTCCCTCTTCATTTAAGCCGCATTTTGAAGAAAACCGTGTATGATGAGACGGACAAGAACCGATGTGAATTACTTAGGTACGATCCTATGCACTCGTTAGGAAACTGGAGTTTCTCTTTCACATCCATAATGCATTTACAAAACCATCGAGTCTACATTCTCATTAGCCCTGAAAATTAAAATAGCAAAGTTGATTTTTTTTTTAGCTGACATGGCACATGACCAATCCCAAAATGTATGCAAGCCGCATCTATAATCTTGCCACCCCCTCCTGAGGCTGTGCACGGGGTTTGAGCTAACCAAGTGGTTGATATATCTATAACCGTCCTGCAAAATTGAAACTGCCATTCAAACAAGCACTTTTTACAAAATTCTAACTGCCACACATAAGAAATGGCTTCTGGGCAAGAAAAATGCTTATTCTAAGGATAAATGCTAGTTAGCAGATTTTTAAAACAATATGTTCTAATTATTCTACACTCTTTTCTTTTGCTCTAGTTTCCTGCTGCTCATGGACTACATCGGTATTAACTTGGCAACCATGAATTCGTGTATAAACCCAATAGCTCTGTATTTTGTGAGCAAGAAATTTAAAAATTGTTTCCAGGTAAGATGATTTTGCAAGCATTTTTAAAAGACAACCAAATCAGTATATTAAGTAGCCAACAGACAGGGCCAATTCCAGTTGTCACTTACTTTGATAAGCTGTGCTCCTTTTTAGTAAAAAAGTTGAAAATCATATTTCATTACCCGGAAGAGGGTCAGATTGTCTGCATAACAGAAAAGAAGTATCTATTCAGACAACAACACATGCAGAGGTTAAAATTAAAAAGACTAACTTAATTACATATCAGTTTAGAACCCTCCTTTTAAAAGAAATGCTCAAACATGAGCTCCAGGCCACACAGAGTACATAAAACCTATTCACACCTTACCTTGCCTAAGACTTTAACTGCAGTCTCAACGAAATGTAAACTCTGTTACTAAGAAAGCTCTCACTAAATGCTACTTAATAGTATATTTAGTAATAGTCTCTTCAGGGAAAGTAAATGCTTGTTGCTCTAGGAATCTGAACTAATATAGTTTCGTTCACAATCAGTTTCCTTCTGTTTTTAAACTTCTGCCAGCTAAGCCACTCTCGTGGCTCTAAGTATGTCTTAATGATGTGTCATTTTCCCAGTCCCTGGAATGACTTTAGCATAGACAACCCTGACTGGATTTTATAACCTCTGACCAGGCAGTTTCACTTTAGCTCACGGTACATAGGAGGCAGAGCAGGGGAGGGGCCGAGGGTGCAAGCTGTGGAAGCAAACAATCTCAACTGACACCACAGCTCTGCACCTACTACCTGTCTAACCGGTCCACTTAGTGCACCCCCTGCTGCCTCAGTTTCCTCATCTGTAAAATTGGATGCTCACAGTATCATTCATAAGGAGTGTTCAATGGGTGAATATGTGTAAAACTCCTGAAACAAGAAATGCTCAATATGACTTGCTTATTATTAGGGATAGAATAGAGAGGAAATACACAGTAATTTCACTCATGGAACTTGCAATCTAAAAGCAGACAGACATGTATTCACCGAAGAATCCTACAAATAGACGAAGCTTGCTGCCGTATTTTTGAGGTCCCCTTGAAGATGTTTACCAGTCACAAACATTCTGCCCAAAACGCATTGACTAACATGCAGGTTATAACTAATACATGATAGAAGCTCAAGTTAACATCACTTGCTAATTAATTTGCATATTCATTGGAGGAGGGGAAATCGAGGTACAAATTTATCAGAAATTAAACACATTTTTGATGGATCTTCCTAAAAAGGCAACATGCCCGAGGGAAAGAGCCCAATTGACAGTGTCCCGGGTTCTAATTCCAATTCTGCCTCTTAGTAACCTCCCTGGGGCTCACTGTCCTCATTCATAAAAGGGGGGAGCACTAGCACCTTGCATTGAGGGCAGTTGTGAGAATCATAGGAGCTACCCGATGCAGAGAACCCTTCCCCACACACGCCCCGGCCCAGGCGGTGGAGAACCCTCCCTCCGGCCAGCACTGCTGTCCCTTCCTCTTGCACTTGGCGAATAGCATTAAAATGAGAAACAAGGGATCTGTTTCTCTGCCCTGGAATGGATAGTTTAGCACCCGCCTAGAGAGGAGAGGCCCCCCACGCCGCAGTACTGCTAAGGCTCACTTTCCTCACGTACACACCTGAGGATATTTACCCCTTGTTGGCGGCTGGGCAGGGGCTGGCGGGCTCATGTTATTTCGAGTCTGTTCCTTCTCCCAGTCGTGCCTCTGCTGCTGCTGTTACCAGTCCAAAAGCCTGATGACCTCCGTCCCCATGAACGGAACAAGCATCCAGTGGAAAAACCACGACCAGAACAACCACAACACAGAGAGGAGCAGCCACAAGGACAGTATTAACTAACCATTCTAAGAAACGTGCGGCAATATTCCTTCAAATCCTACGGGAGGAAAAGAAAAAAATCACACAGCGACTATGTCTCCGGAAACCTCTTCTCCGATCCTTCTTCCTTAACTCGGTAGAGAAGAAATGCTTTTCCAAAACAGCAGAGGGAGGACTGGTTTGTACCCACAAAGTCTACAAATCTTACTTCTTTAATTTATCCAGTTTTCCTATTCTGCGTGTTATATTCAGCGCGAAAAATGGTGAGAGCTGGAGGAAAATGGAGAGTGCTCAATTCATCCAGAAGGATATTTAGTGCATTTGCCTGGAAATAGAGTTTTCAAGTACATGACTAGCTTTTATGGCAGTTCTGTCAAATGTTCAATGAGAATTGGTCACCAAAAAACTTTAGAAACTATGACAAGATTTTCTGTTTTTTTAAGTGATTTTTTTTTTTGCCAAATACAATATGAGCTTAAGTCAATTTTATTTGAAATACCATTCAGTGCCAGTATTTTTTTAACTGCATAATAGCCGTAAAATGATTATTTGAGCTTATTTACACATATTTTGCAAAAAAAGGAAAAATATTATTCAGGTGATTAGGTGAATGTGTCTCATGTCACTGTTTTATTTTTAAAACCTGAATTCTAAAGCTGCAACAAATACAGTCCCTTAAAACACAGACTGATGTCCATATTTAACAGCTGTTATTCAACGAATTTTTAAGAACCTGTATTTTCTTTTTTAATAGTGTTTTTGTGACAGGAGATCTTGAACATATTTTTTATGTTAAATTCAAAAATGATGCTTGGATCAAATAGTTCTTTTCCAGAGGCTCGATCTTTTTGTAATGTAAGTTTTTATGTAAACTAAGCATCATGTACCAAAATGTAAAGAAATGTGTCATTTAACTATGCCTGAGACTTTAGTGCAATGTACAGAAGTCTAAAGCACACCTAGGAGAAAAAGATTGAATATTTTTAGAAGATTTGGAAATTTTCGTTGAGTTTTTTGTAATAGTAACATATGTATGTACATACCTATATACATTATACATATCACCTCCTATTCTCTTAATTTTTCCTAAAATGTTAACTGGCAGTAAGACTTTTCCATATAGGAAACATAATTTCAAAGTGATGAGCTTATCTTGTCAGTGAAATATAGTGACCCTCTAATGTCAACATGAACTTATGATTCTTCACTCCTCTGGGTATTACTATGAACCTAAATCCCCTCCCCACCCCTCACCTCTCACGTGGTCATCATTTCAAAGGGCCCACAGTGACCTTTGCTGAGCTTTTTCCCAGATGTTTACAGACTGTGAGTACAGGAGAAAATCCTAGACTGGTGTGTGTGTGTATACACAACTGTAAATTTCTTTTAGCCAATTTTTCTGCGATTGTCCCTGTGGAGTGTATTTGTGTGTGTGTGTGATGTATGCATGTATGTGATGGTAGGTATGGATTTAATCTAATCTAATAATAATAACACCCTGTAGTTGTACCAAAGCACATACTCTGAGTGGAATTTAGACAATTGTTCATCATGACAACTCACCTCAGTTTCAACCTATGAGAAGCTTCTGTATTCATAAATCTTGTGACCATGTTACCATCACAAATGGGATGTGGGGGGCAGCATGAAAGGGGATGAGCCCTGGGTTAACAAGATAAGGTGCTGGTGGGTTGGTTGGTTGGTTTGATAAAGCAGTATTTGGGATCATATTATTTCCTGTGCCGGCGCAAAAGTCATTATACTTTGAAGTATTACATTGTCCTAAAACACAGTGTGGTGATATAGTTGATAAGTTGGCTGATGTTTCTATCAGACTTCACCAGACAGATTGCTGATGATAAATTAGCTAAGCTCATTTGTTGGGCCATATTTTAGCACAGTCACAGGTAAAATAATGTCAGGTTCCTCTTGCCTGCATTGCAGGGCTAAGAAATATTACTCCTTTGTGTGTTAGCAGTCCAATTCTATTATTCCACTGGTGCCTCATATGCAGTGATATATGCCTATAATATAAGCCATAGGTTCACACCATTTTGCTTAGACAATTGTCTTTTTGTTAATATGCTTTGTTTCTTTCATATGAAGAGATGAATTTTATAAATTCAGAAAGTCATAGATTTCTGAAGGCTTCAATGTGCATTTCGTTTATGGACTGGTAAGTAACTGTGGCTTACTAGTAGGAATATTTCCAATTCCTACATTTACCACATCTTTCCAACAAGTAACTTTGTAGAAATGAGCCAGAAGCCAAGGCCCTGAGTTGGCAGTGGCCCATACATACAAAATAAAAGTTTACAGAAGCCTTGTAAGTGTCTCTTCATTTTATAGAGTTCTTCATAGAAAATATTTGTTACAGAATGCCTGTTGCAAACCTCTCCTTAATAATATCCTGGCAAGCAATTTTATGTCCAAACAGATACTTCCTAACTATACTCCATCGTCAATCAACCTATTGTGTTGTACTGAGCAATTAACTCTCTGATTCCTTCATTCATCTTTCCAGTAAACTTTATTGAGCATCTACTATGCACCAAGCATTCCTCTACATATTGAGGACATAGCAGTGAACAAAATAGGCAAAGTCCCTGATCTCATGGAGCTTGCATTCTGGTTGGGCAATAAACAATTATAGTCAATAAACAATATGTCAGGTGGATACCTGGAGGAAGAGACTCACAGATATCCAACTGCTTATTTGACATCTTCAATTGGATAGCTGATAGACCATAATATATCCAACATGAAGGTCCTATATCTTCCAGCCTGTGCCACTGTAATATTCCTCTGTTTAGCTAGATAGCTCCATCCTTTGAGTTGTTCACGACAAAAACTGAAGTTACTTTTCATTCCTTTCCCTCACACTTATACACGCAACATCCCAGTAAGTCCTGAGGGCCCTGTCTTCAGAATATATCCGGAACCTGTCTACATCACTATCTCTACCTCTCCCTCCCTAGTCTGAGCACCATCATCTCCTGCCAGGATAACTGGAACACGCTCCTGCCATGCCCACTTGTCTCTAGCCTTGGAAACAGCCATACTCTAATAGGATCCTGTATCTCCTCTCCTATAAGGGGTTAGTTTAGGCTCACTGACCCACATCCTCACTGTGGCAGGGCTGGGAGTTTGGGAGCCTGAGAGTGGCTGGCCACTGTAGTTTGAGCATTATGAAAAAAGTCGATCTAGAGTGTCACAAAGATGAAAAAGAGCATTTAAGTCCCCAGTTCCGGTTTTCCTTGATGCTTTCCCATGGCTTGAGTAAGCAAACTAACACATTTACCTTTTTGCCTATGTTCGTTAAATTGGTTTTTCTTTTGCTTACAATACATACATTCTAATACCATACCATCTAATTTATCTTGATTCTTCTTTTGTTGTTGCTATTTAAACTAATAGACAGTATGTGTTTTACAGAAGTTTTAGGTTTACAGAAAAATTTATCTAAAATTACAGAGTTCCCCATTTCTCAAAATTATAAAAGCCATATAAGACAAATCCACAGCCAGCATCATACTGGATGGGGAAAAGTTGAAAAAATTTCCACTAAAAACTGGTACAAGACAAGGATGCCCACTGTCACCACTTTTATTCAACAGGGTGCTATAAGTCCTAGCCAGAGCAATCAAGCAAGAGAAAGAAATTAAGGGTATCCAAATCACGGAAGAATAGGTCAAACTATTGCTTTTTGCTGATGATGTCATCTTCTATCTAGAAAATCCCGAAGATTACACCAAGAGACTCCTGGAATTAATAAATTCAACAAAGTCTCAGATTACAAAGTCAATGTACACAAATCAGTAGCATTCTTGTACACCTATAACAGTCAAGCTAAGCATCCAAAGACTCAATACCACTCACAATTGCTCCAAAGAAAATAAAATACCTAGGAATATACTTCAACAAAGAGGTGCTAGATCTCTACAAAGAGAACTACAAAACACTGAGGAAAGAA
>CAUYMX010073094.1:0-26986 GCA_963573855.1 Lepilemur septentrionalis
CCCTTAAATCTCATGAGCCACTCTCTGCTAGCTTCCAATTTTTCTTCTGTATCTTTCTCACCTCTCACAGGCTTCAGGTGTCAAAGAGCTAAAAATTGAAATACCATTCGATCCAGCAATAGCACTATTAGGCATCTATCCAAAAGAACAAAAGACATATATAATAAAGACACCTGCACCAGAATGTTTATAGCAGCACAATTCACTATTGCTAGGTCGTGAAACAACCCAAATGCCCATCAATTCATGAGTGGATTATTAAAATTTGGTATATGTATACAATGGAATATTACTCAATTATAAGAAACAACAGTGATCTAGCACCTTTTATATTTTCCTGGATAGAGCATGAGCCCATTATCCAAAGTGAGGTATCACAAGATCGGAAGAATGGGCTCTACATGTACTCACCATCAAATTGGTACTGACTGATTAACACTACGATGCTCACATGGTGGTAATATTTTCCAGGGATTAGGGGGCTGGAGGTGGTAAACTCACAACTAATGGAGGTGATGAGTGTTGTAGGGGGGGAAAGGCACACCTCAAATCATGGTTTGGGTGGGGCAAAGTCATAACAGGTAACCAAAATGTTTGTACCCCCATAATATCCTGAAATAAATAAATAAATAAGAGAGTTAGGGCCTTGCTCTCAATTATGCTTTGGCTTAAGGGAATGTAGTGGCTGGTTTGATCTTCTATCCAGACCACTCAGACTTTCTCCATAGCAGCAATAAGGCTGTTTCACTTTCTTCTCATTCATGTGTTTACTGCACTAGTACTTTAACTTCCTTCAAGAACTTTTCCTTCACATTCACAGCTTGACTAACTGTTTGGCACAGGAGGCTTAGCTTTTGAGACCCATCACTGCCCTGACATTCCTTCCTCACTAAGCTTAATGATTTCTAGCTGTTGATTTAAAGTGAGAACTGTGTTACTCTTTCTTTCACTTGAACACTTTGAGGCCATTGTAGGGCTATCACTTGGTCTAATCTCAATGTTGTTGTATCTCAGGGAATAGGGAGTCCTGAGGATAAGGAAAGAGAACATCTGGTACGTGGAGCCGTCAGAACACACACAACATTTACTAACTTCAGAGTCTCGTAAGGGAGGGTTTGTGGTGCTCCAGAATAATCACAGTAGTAGCATCAAAGGTCACTGATCGTAGAGCACCATAACAGATATAATGATAAAAATATTTTAAATATTTGTGAATTACCAAAACGTGACACAGAGACACAAAATTATCACATGCTGTTGAAAACATTTTGCCAATAGTCTTGCTCAATACAGGGTTGCCACAAAACTTCAATTTATAAAAGATGCAATATCTGCAAAATGCAATAAAGTGATGTATGCCTTCATATATATAGACATAAATAATTAGGAAATAAGTTATAACAACCATCACACCTAATTTTAACTTAAAACTTTATTTAAAATTGTTTCCCATCTCTTATTATCAGTATGATATTATACAACCTATTAATAATACTACAAGTAACTTAAAAGGTCAATTAAGCTTTAGAAACTATGCCACAAGAACAATTGGTAGCTCCTATTGTACTTTCTTCTTGACTGATTTTAAACTACCAATTTGGTTAGTTTTCTCAGCTCATAAAACATACTTAATGTGCCAAGGCTAATATAATACCATAGCCATCATCAAATTACATAAAACTTAATTTCTCTTAAAACATAGAAAATAAACTATGTACAAAACTATTTATTAAAATATATGTGGCCATTTTGACACTATAAGTACAAGGTAGTTGTGAAACAATCTATACTTAAAATAACTTCATGCATTTTCCATGCTCAATGTAACATTATTATACTCATTTTTATTCTTCTATTATCTATGTGCATCTTTAATTTCATTGATTTTTGTTGCCTCAATTTCCACTAAGCATCTATAGAAACCTGAAATTTCTACATAATCTCCTAAGTGTTGTTTTCTGAATGTGTAGATAAATGGAGTAGTATTCTAAGTCTAGAGAATAGTGTATAAAATATACTTTCAGATCTATCATATATAAAATTATCTTTTTTCTCTTAAAATATGACTTACATTAGTTCTTAGCTAATTCTCTGTGTCTAAAATATTACTCTCAGTTCTGCTAGGAATTAATGCCAGTGTGAATAATGTATTATTTCAATTTTATATTCCTATTATATACAATACATAGTCCTACTATATATAAAACATAATCCTACTATAGTAAGAATACACATAATCAGAAAAACAGGAAGGATGGAATTTAAAAATCACAACCAAGTAAAAACTGTAAAACCTTTGACTGTATTCTATATTCCCTTAAATTTTTATCTAAATGTTTAAAATGTGTAAACTCACTCAGCTCAATGTATAAAAGTATGAAATAGTATGGGATTATACAGCATATAACAAATGACCTAGAATGTTTTTTGTCAAATTGTTTTTATCCCTCAAGTTTAAGAAAAAATGCTACCATAAATATTTAGTAACAAACCATAATGAAAATGGAAACAGTGAAGATGTAAACTCTTGAGAAAAGTATGAGATAAGGAGATCCTTCATGCTATGAAGCCCCACTAATATGTCTTGTTATTGCATCATGAACATCTCCAATTAGATCTGCTGAGAGACAGGCTATAGAAGCAAATTTAGTGGAGTAGGTTGTTGGAAGTAAAAAAGTGACTCAGACATTCAAATGCCAAATCATTGACGTTCTGGGTAATTTTCTTCTGATAAAAAGAGAAATTGGGGAGTAAGCAGAGAAGAAAATACAAGGAGTAAGTAGAATGCTGAAGAGCATTGTAGTGATTTGAGGCAGAGGGCAAAACATCAGCTATCAGGGAAAAGAAAGAGATCAGGGATAGCTGCACCTATCTGGAATCTAAGTAAAATGAGAGACAAGTTAGAGGTAGATACAATGTCCAAAAAGACATTCCTGTTTAGCCACTGCCACAGTCAAACAGTATCTAGACTAAATTTATGCTTTCTAAAACCCATGGCAATTGGAAAAATGTCCTTTCGTATCTGTTGTTGTTAATAACAAACAATTTTCCAATGGCTAACAGAATTTTCTTCATTTGGGCATCCCTAAAACCCAAAGTGGGGCTAGGCATGGTGGCTCACACCTGTAATCCTAGCACTTTGAGAGGCCGAGGCTGTAGGATTTCTTGAGGCCAGGAGTCTGAGACCAGCCTGAGCAAGTGCAAGACCCCATCTCTACAAAAAAATAGAAAAAAGAGCTGGCTGTAGTGGCTTGTACCTGTAGTCCAGCTACTCAGGAGGCTGAGGCAGCAGGATTGCTTGAGCTCAGGAGTTTGAGGTTGCTGTGAGCTATGATGATGCCACTGCACTCTAGCCTGGGCCACCTTATCTCACACACACACAAAAAACCAACCAACCAAACAAACAAACAAACAAACAAAACAGCACCTAAAGGGGAGTGAGGTAATTTTATATATAGATTACATACACTTGCTTTTAATGCATGACATTGTCCAACTAAAATTTTATTCCTTTGGATATGCAGACTGGCCTGTTAAAATGCTAGTAGCCCAGAGACAAGAGACATTGACTCATTTTCAGTCAATAAGACCAACTACAAACTAATATGATGTATAATTTTCCATTGTGACACTGTTAAGAGAAAATTTCTTAGCAACTGATTGTGGAGGCTGAGTAAGGGATAAGAGATGAGGATGGGTGAGAAGGTGAGAAAAGAGGAAATTTGGAAAGAAATAAGAGGCCTAGTAATACTGAGGTATGAAGTCAATAGATGTAGCATTAAAGGCACTACTGATGTTTAGTTGTGAGGAAAAGAGATGAACAGCAATAGAAAGAAAGAAGTTCATTTAAGATAATGATGCTCTAGTCCAAAATTTTAATTAAGACTCAGTTTGTGTTTCACATTATTTTATTTTTGTTATGGCTAAGGTAAAATTTAGTGATCACCTTAATATGAACTCAAGTTTTACTACCCTTATTATGTTAATTACCTCAATTATATACCTCATTCTTATCTTTTCTTTCTAAATCTGGGTATTAAATAACTTTATACTGCTTTTAAAAAGAGCATATGATAATTACTAGTTTGTGTATGTGAAAAATGTTATTATATGATCAGTTCTAACATGAGGGGTTTTGAATCTGTAGCAGCATCTGTCCGGGGGTGGTCTGAGCTTCTCTAACAGAGCTCAGTCACATGACAAGCAGAATGTGGAATTTATCCAGGGTAGTGTCTTTGTCTTTTTTGTGGAACTGTAAGTCATTAGCAAAAAACCATTACGAAATGTGCATTAAAAATGATGTATAACATAACCACATATAAAAAGCCCTGACTTCAGCATTTTAGAATTCATCCATTTAACAAAAAATGCTTGTACCCCCTAAGTATACTGAACTATAAAAAAGAATTTTAAAAATTCAACTACTGTAAACATAAAGCAGACTCTGTTACAGAGATGTTTATGAACATAAAAAAGTAAAAAAAAAGTAAATATTACATAACTTGTGTTTAAACTATGTTTTGTTTTTAACAGAATTTAGAGCAAATAATATGCAGTGGAACTTCACTGAAGTTAAGAGAAGTCGTTTTCAGTGACTCTTGGCATCACTGACAGCTCAAAGTAAAGTGGCAAATCTCACGGAGGAATGCCCTACGCAGCTCCGCAATGTGCTGGCTTCCTCTACGCCTCACCATACCAAAAGGCCCAAAACCTTTTAGGCTCTTCAAAGTGCTATGTGGCTGTCTAAATCTCCTTGCTGTGGCAGCTTTTTCTATTAATATCTAGTGCTGCTTAAGCTCCAAGAGTACTATTCTCTCTTGCTCAAGCCCAGCTGAGATTCTTATATTCTGAGCATGACTGTTCTCTCTTTACTGCTAACCATAAAGCAACATGCATTGTTTATTAAAGTAATTCATTCTGAAGTGTGATTTACTAGTAACTCTACTTGTATCACTGCAATTTGCATATAATGGTGTATTTAATGTTCTGTTAAATTGTATCATAATTAATTAATTTTCTTATTTATTACATATCTCCCCCACTGGAATAAAAGCTCCATGGGAGCAGGTGTCTCTGTTATCATGATTCTCCTGTAGTGTCTAGTTTACACTCAATGTAATTCCTTCAGTCAAGTTTCTCAAAGAGTAGTAAATGTTAGAAGTTAATAAAAGAGCCATACTGTTGCGGGTGATTATGGCGTGGATGGCAATGACAAAGGAGCTTCACTGGATTAAATTTTGAAGGATGCATATAGGTTTTTAATAGATCAAGTGTCCAGGTGCTGACACAATCCATAGTTTCTACACATGGCTACCTCGCAGTCTGCACACAGAGACTTTACATATATAATTGACGTCCCTTATCAGAGTAGTGTACAAGATTCTATGGGTGCTTATCTCAGCCTGGAGTCCGAGGGAGGAAATAGGAAGTGTCCACGTTGGGATCAAAGTCTGGATTTGGAAAAAGGAGGGAGCTGGTGGGGGTGACGCCGGGTGGTCTTGGTTGAAGGTAGGCAAAGATGGAGGATTTATGCTGGGAAACACAAAGAAATAAGTTGAGTAAATCTGCCTTTTCTATATGTAGTCAATGTCAAGGACCAATTTACTTATATTTAACAGGAATAAATATTACTAGATTATATAATAGCGTCTATACACTTATATTCATGTCTTTTTTTGTTTTATCACTGCATAGTCTGTTGAAAAGTGATAATTCCTTTGAAGTGTATTTCAACATTCTTAAGTAAACTCGATGTGCTAGATAATATTATCTCAAAGAAGGCATAGGAAAAATTTAAGATTATGATTATTTTTATTCTTCTGTAGTTACTATTGTAATAAATTCATTTTTACTCCATTTTCTCATACTTAGTGGCTATTTCATTTATTGTATAAAAGCAATGGTTATGACAAATCACAGTAAAGGAATATTGGGATGCTACATAGACAAATTTCCATTATCACACAGAATAAAGTCTTAGCACTATAATTCAATTAATAAGAACATGAATAAGTAGTATACATTTTATTACAACTGTTTGTTCGGAGCAATTTTTCTCTTAGTATTTCAATATGCTTTTTCTTTACTTAGTCCAGAGCAAAATTATTTCTTGTAGTCTAAGTATCATAATCATCTGAAGCCACTCCGCAATAGATAAAAGTCACTTATCAAAAGCATTGAATATCTACCTACATTTTAAAATCCCTTTTTAAATATTTGTAAGTAAAGAGAACAGCGAGAGTAAAGCATGGTGATATATTTTGAATCTTACATTAACATCATATGACTTGATTACTTATAAAATGGTTACATTTTGAAGATTTTATTTTACTTTTATCTCCTTGTCCTTTTACATTTATAGCCACAACTCTGATTTCATGTGTTGTATTTGGTTCTAGTTTGGTTAAAACAAATTTTTTTTGAAATACATATAACTGTACTCCTAAGGAATTTTATTTAAAAAGAAAACAAGCCTGTATAATTCTAAATAATTTCAGCATAAAACATTTCAGCAACTGTTTGTAAAAGAAGAAAGCAAACAGATTCTTTATGATATCTATAAGACAAAGTACAAAGTAACATGTTTCATGTTCCTAGTTCCAAGAAATGCGGGATAAAAATAAAACATGTTGGGAAAGGCAGTCTCATGCACAGTCTTTTCAAAGCTGTGCAGCCTTGTGAGCATGTGCGGTGGGCCTGGATCACTTCCGTATTAGGAGGTAAAGAGCCTGCAGAGTCTTTGCAAAGCTTATTAGCTTTTAGACATCTTTTCCTGTTTCAGACTTAATGAAACTTAAAACTTTATTCTACTTCTTAAGAATGTGTGTTCGTGGCCCTTAAGCACAACTTTAGCTTTCGGTGGTTCAAACTCCAACGGGTCAAGTTTCTTCTCCTATAGCAGGAGAGGGGTGCCTGTAGACCCATTTCCCCTGACTTGTCAGGGGTGGGGCCACTGGCTATGGCAGACCTATGCATATGGTTGGAGTTGATCTTGCTCTGTCTTGTGTATTAAGTAAAAACATTCTTTCATCCAGTGCTTTACTGTATGCATTGTGTTTTCTTGGTGACTCTGAGACCAAGATACACAGAGCAGAAGCATTTGCGCTTCTAATCCTGGTGGTTGTTATCCTCCAGGTAGTTGAAGCCCTGCCCTGGCATTAGTAACCAGTGCATATTGCTCTGCTTGACAAAACACCTTTGCTCATTTACTTTCTGTTCACCTTACCTGGATTTTTAAAATAATTTAATGGAGATGTAATTTTGAATATAGATCATTGGCCTCTAATTAGAAAGTGTCAAACATGTCAAAGAAATGTAACAAATATGTATCTGCATCTCAAGTAGGTTATTTATATGATAATCTCAAATTAAATCAAATTATTTTTATATTAGCATGCAGGTTAACTAATGTATTTAACACAGAATAAGTATGACTTGTCAAAGAAACGATATAGTCAAGATAAGTACAGGGAGTTGAAGATCAATAGAAAAGTCTTCACAAAACATGTCATTTCCCTACAATATTCAGAGCTGTGTGTTCCAAAAGAAATACATGTGAAATATAAATGTTGATTACATATGTAATTCTAAGTTTTCCAATAAAATGTTTTAAAAATTATTTTAGAATGTTGAGTATATTGTACTTTGTTGTTTATGGTATACCATATTTGATTCTACACTTTGTAAATTTACTTGCTTAATTGATTCATTTTTATTCTTTATTTTACTGTGCTTGTCTTCCAATATTTATGTCTGTGACACTTATATAGCTGTGTTGTTATAATTATTTCATTTCTACAAAATAACAATCTGAAGAATAGACTGTAAAATTGTTTTCCTTAAAAAAATTGTTTTCTTTAAGGTGCAGAATCCAAAAGAGCTAAAATATTTAACACTATCTAAATATTAATGGCAATAATATAAGGTAGAAAATCTAGATGCCATTCCCATAAAATCCAGACCTCATTTAATTTAGTAGAGATGCTTTAAAAGTAGCAGAAAGAATAAATGTCCAATTGTCAAAATTCCTCAGGTGTCTCCTTTTGATTCTCTTCTTTGTAATAAACCTGAATTTTATTTTAAGAGTCTGTTGCCACGTCAAATCCTCTGCTTGTAATGCAAAGTGTCAGAACAAGGGAAATAAACCAGGAAAAGATTGATTGGCAGAGAAGGATGACTGAGTAGAAGGACAAAAGGCAAAACCAAACTTAACCTAGGGATTTCTGGCCAGCTAACAAACTGGGAGCTGTTTCATAAAGACCAGAACAAGTTGCTGAGTTGAAATCAATGAATATGTAACATCATTCCAACACAATCCCAGATTTCAGTATGTAATTTGAGAGTTAAACACATAATCCACACAGTTAATATGCTACAGAAGGATAGTTGAGAATTTGCGATATATGTGTATAGCACTTTATGCTACTTATGCTTATTATGTGTAGATTCTTGTGTTGATATAAATGACTGAGGTTGATCACTGTCACTGAAAAGTCTAATGTTTCCTTATTTAAACTATGTGAATGTGTATAGAACAGAGAAATTAGTAACATTTATATCCACTTGTTTTTGATGAAGTTCAAGATTAAAAACAATACAATTTAAGGCATATACATTTGAAATATTGCAGATATTAGAACACATACAATTATTCACAAAAGAGAGGTAAGAATGATCACAGTTTAAGTTACACTCTCTTAATAATTTTAGTTAAAAATAACTATATCTTCAGTCTTAGACATAACTATTGGAGGCATATCTACAGAATAAAATGCAAAATTATAATTACATAATTAAAAAAATAGTGATAGAAAAGAAGAGAACACATTTTATGTGACAAATCTAAACATTTCAGGCACAAGCATTTCTTTTCTTCCTATTAACTTGGATCCGATCTAAAATTTCCAAGACTAGTTCTAAGGAGCTGTAAGTGTCCCTCCATCTCTGCCAAAGGGAAAGTACTTCCTTTGTCACATTCTGATCACTAGGGAAGAGTAAAAGTTTTACCAGTTTTCTTTGTATTTTTCTGTCCTCAGTTTCAAGACCTTCCAGTGCAAAAAGATTCACATCAAGACAGTTTGTGGAGGAAAGGAGAAAAGCTATATAATGTTTACTAAAAAAAATTTCTACAATCTCAGCTAAAATACTCAATATTAATGTACAAGAGAAGAGGTGTTATGGATGGCATTCAAAAATATAGGGAAGAAGCATGCAAAGCTAACTTTGTAATTTAAGTTTTACAAGGTTCCTGTACGAACAGGAGTCAGTCTGTTTTTGAGTACTGCATACAAAGATTGTAGTGTAATAACTCCTATAATGATGCATATCAGCATTTGTGGAAATTAGGTTGTAACTTGAACAAAATAGAAACGGCTCTTTAACTAGTGGCAAAATTAAAAAGAAGGAATAAAAAGATTCAGGAGCCAGGAATCTGAAATTTGATTTGCTTTTTCTGAGTGAAATGACATGTTCTTTCTGAGTAGATGTGTATATTAAGACATTCACAATTTATTGGCACATTACTAAAATTTGTCTTAGAGTCTCCAAGGTGGGGACTGAAAGTAAACTACCCCTTGGAAACTGGAAAGCTGATCCTTTAAAATAGATAAAATTTTATCGAAAATAAAAGTAGTCAATTGAACAATAGCACCACACATAGAAGTTATTCTCTGACATGGCAGCAGTGATAAGTCCTATATGGTATAATTTAAAATAACTAAAAAAGTAGAATTGGGATGTTCCTAACACAAAGAAATAATAAATGCTTGAGATGATGGATATCCCAAATACCCTGATGTGATTATTACACATGTGAAATATCCCATGCACCCTCTAAATATATATAATTATATAACCTTAATAATTAAAAATAAAATATAAATAAAAAGAGTCTAGTTTCCTTCACTAATTTAATGTTTCTTCATGATCCAAATATAACTGGTTTCATATATAACTCTTCATTCTTCTAGCTTTAAATTCAACAAGTTCAGTACAACATGGAGACTGAGACTGACTAAAATGATTTTTAAACTAGCAAATGATGACATGAAAAAATAAACTTTTTGTACATTGTTTGGAAAATGTGGAAATAATAATGTTATAGAGAACAATTTGATATCAGAAATTGTGGCTTTCCTTTAAGAAGGGAATTAAACTTAAATGAAAACTGTGAATAATTTTTTTTAATTCACATAATGTATCGCAAATCTCTTCCCTTTTGCACATGAGAGAAATATTAGAGGATACTGAATATTTAGGACCCCAGGAGCAAAGGAAACTCCATTTTACTAACAAATTAAGCTAAGCAACGTGCTAAAGTTAGATTAAATGTTATTATGGTCTCTCCATGAACATAAACCACAGATCTCTGCATGGGATTTCCCACCATTCAATGCTAAATAGATTTAAGGATTTCCTTGATTTAGAACTGCTGTGTTACCTAACTAAAATGAGACTGCTCATGCTTGTCAAGAGCTGTGAAATGTGCTAAATAGCTATAAGGAATACAAAAGCCTGTGTTCAATAGAAAAACTAATCATTCCAAATTATACTTGCTCTTAATCTCATCAGATACATGTAAAATGTACAGTGAAGTTCCTGAAGTTTAAGGCTTACTTAGTCCGTTTTATCTAAAAAATCAACAATAATTGAGAAGTTTTGGAAGTTTTCCTGAGAAATTTCTTAGACTCCTTTCTGGAGGAGTTTATAACATAGAATAAAAATAAAATTACTTGTTTCTCTTTCTAAATCTCTTTATAAAACATATAATTTGCTTGCTTTTACATACATTCATGAGGATGACTTTGTGATTAATTTAATTACCCATGCTAATTTAAAGTTTTAATTAATACTAATTTAACATCCATACATAAATTATCTTAAGTTGATATACATAAACATTTCAATTCAATTATGCCTTTTCTCTTTAATAATTTAAGTTTTCATTTTTGTACAAATTATATTGGTTTGAAATGCATATTTGTTTAAGAATATGATCTTACTTTTTAAATCTTAATAACTAGAGGCAGTAATCAGAGAAAAATGAATATATAACCTGGATGAGTATATAAGTTGAAGAACAATAGAAAGAAACTGTATTCTAATGATTAAGTATTAATGAATATTCTTATTTATTTGAATTATTTATTTATTTATTCTTATCCTATTCAAAATCCTGTGTAGATGAAACTATTTTTAGAGAATGTTCATCACTTTGGCCTTAAGTAACTTTTCTATCCACTATCATTTTTAATTATCTTTTCCTTCATGAGTGTGTAACACTGTATAATATACATAAATGTTTGACAAGTATTTTAAATGATGTTATGTGAGAAATACATATTATTATCCCTAGAAATTTATCTCTTCCTCCTGAAATAAACCTAGCATGTGAAATATATGAAATCCATATTTAAAATGAAAACAAAGGAGAGGCCAAAAGAAAATCATATAAACAGAACACACTATATCACAATTCAAATAGAAAGTCCTTTGTGTATGTAAATTATTTTTCACCCAAGAACACTTCACTTGTGCTTTTTCAGAGAGATGTTTGTTATGCAAAGAAAGCATGACACACATACATTTTCTTTCCCAAACTATAGTTTCTTATCATATGCTCATGAAACCTGTTTTTGATGAAAATAACTTAGTTTATTTCTCATTCATGTAATTGCTAATTTTTCAGAGGAGAATATATTTATAATTACCTCTTTTATTAAAACCCCTTTTCTATTTGAGCTTTGGAATTTCAAAATCTCCTTCCATTATGCCTAGAAACCCTGAACATCATTTATGCAATTTATTCCCCTAATGACTTCTAATCAGCACATTGCAGGTAGTTATTGATCAGGCTGCTACCTTTTATTTGAATGTGTTCTTTCACTTATTCCCTTTAATTGTTATAAGAATGTAAGTTAGGTGCCTAATCAGTTCAGGTTTCCTTCAAGAAAGTAGCATGTCAAACACATTTCCTATTCTCACAGAAACTAGTTCAATTTTGAATGTAAATTATTGTCCACTAAAAAATTGATGACACACTATTTTTAAAATACGCTAAGTGGAATACAGTTTTAAAATAACCTGACATGCAGTGGAAACTTGGCAAAATATTCATGCTGTCCTTTATCACTTTTTTTACTCTATGGTTTTGCTGCTGAATATTTAAAGCACATTTATTTCTCTAAATAAAACTTTTTTTAATTGCTATGGAAAATTGTTCATGTCCCATACAAGGCATTTTATTTAAGCCTTAAACTAAACCAGAGAGATTATATTTTCTATTTTATAGGCCAGATATGGAGGTGTTATATGGACATGCTTCTGTCTGACAAAAATCTATAAATCACAACATTGTGCTTTTTATAAAACCAAAGCAAAGAAAATTTGTTGTTAAAAAAGAATATATGCAAAATCAGATGGACTGGTTACACATTTTCTTTTCCAAAGGTTATGAAAATTTTTTAAAATATTTATGATATTGATTATATACTAGTTAGCATGGATTATATAATAAAAGAAGAATGTCATATGTACTTTTTAAATTTAATTATAAGCTAGAAGGGAACACAGTACCTTTGGGGAATATTTTGCACAATATCATGATTCTGGGTACATGGTAAACAACAGGGAATAAATGCATGCTCGTGATCTTTATAGGCTTCCAAAACTTTAGGATAAATAACATTCAAGACTTCTCCTATTTAACTCTCTGATGTATATGAGCATCAAAGTTAAAATAAGTGATCAGAGATTCAAAGCAAATTCAGATGAGACAATATGATTGATAATGTTTTAAGTTTTTATGCATTCCATTGTAGAAAAGGAAAAGGAACACTTAGCAGACACATTCATATATGTTTCATTCTAGCCAAACTAAATTGTCACTTAAAATTAAAAGAGAACAAGAAAAAATTAAATCAATGTATTTTATATACCTAATTCAAGATTACTAACCCCATTTCCAAATAATGTGAAATAATCAGGTCTTGCCTTGTACTCTACTGAGCAACACTCAAACACACAGAGTACCTGGAGATATGGTTAATGTTTATACTGGATTGTGGTACTACCCTAGTTGCAGAGGAATGATTCTGATATCATTGGAAATCTGAGAATATATGTTAAGACTTTCATAGAGAAATCATTCTTTCCTATAACTAGTTAAAATAAATATTCATCTGTTCTAAACAAAGTTTTTCCTGTTTTAATATAATTTTTGAAAAGAGAATATTCCTCTTTCTGCATTCGAGACTGTATGCCTTTTAGAATTTTTTGTTTCTTAGCTTAATAACAATTTATACCACATTTTACTTATCTTTAAATGTTTACATTGAATAATTGAATTCACATAAACCCTTTCAAAGATATTTATTTCAAAAATATTGTGACAAGCAAAAGAAATCTACTCATGATTTTTAAAATAGCCTTTTTTAAGAAATGCATCTTAAATTATTACTGTGAGTATTTATACATTTTTGACAGAAATAACATTGCAAATACATTGTCTTAATAACAACTGGCCAAAAATGTATTTAAAAGCATCTTGGTTTATTATTTTTTTTCTTATAAATATCTAAAGTTTTCATCTGAGAACTTCCACTAGAATCCATCATGAAGAGAAAAAATCTTCAAAATCTTGAATTTTAAAGCCCTCACAGCAGAATAAGTATAAACTGAAGTTTTAAGGGATAAGAATGTCAGTATATTGGAAATAGAGTGAAATAGGTGCATTCTATATCTCTTGAACTGGGAGTTTGTGACTGTATTTAATTCTTAGAAGCAAAAGACAAAAAAATATGATCATTTTTTAAAGGCCAGTATGTTCACATTTAAAAATACCCAGATTGAAGTAGTGTTTATACTTATGACAGAATTTTGAGGAAGCCTTTATGTGATCCAATTTATGAGGAATTATAAGAGTTAGAAATAATGGTCCTTTTATTGTAATTCATTTAAATTTAGTAAAGATTAATAAAATGTCAAGGAGAATAAGTTGCTATTCCTAATTGCTCTCCTCAGGACTATTTATAATAATTTCTGTCAGTATCTAGAGAAGGAAAATGTGTAGTAAGCCCATGAAAATGCAGAATGGTGCTAACCACCTACTTAATGACAAAGGCAAGTGCAACCTGTGTCCATATCCCTTTTCCATTGATTGAGAACTTTTAGTGTCAGTATCTTCTACATATCCACAGAGCAAGGTGTTTTTCTTCAGAAAGCTTGAGAATTTATGAAGATGCTTTATCTTAGCCCATTGAGTAGTCCATCACATACAATGAATCAGGACTCACAGGTATTTACACAAACTTTGAAACTGTCTAGAATAAATTTTTAACATAGAATCACAAAACTTTAACTCCATTTTAGATTGCCAATTTTTGAGATGGGGCATATTTTGTAAGAAATTTTTGCAGTTTCAGAATGCAATATAGGTTCTGTTGGATACTATTATTTATATATGACTAATGAGATTCCTGTTCTTTAGTTCAATTTATGGGTAAAGTGAGAGGATGGTAGCATCTTGAAGAAGCATATTATACATCCTCCTCACTCAAAAAAGTCTCAGCACCCTTTGAAACATAAAGTACGCAATCGCTGTGAGACAAGGGGCTTTGTCGTTGTTTCTCTCTGTTTCCCCAATACTTAGAACAGTGTTTGAAATATAACATTTAATAAATACAGAGTGAGAAATCTAATACCATTCCATAGCAAAACTGATGCAGTTTTAAACAAAACAAAATTGGTATTTCTTACAATACATTTGTGTGCTTGTGAGTAGAAATGTTATATTTTGCACAGACAGTGGATGGTCCTATCTCTGTAAAGCAAGTTCTATAAATCCCCATGTTGCTCTGGCAGGGATTCTAGTCATGAAAATTCATAACTTATCTTCAATGTAATCTGAAAATTTCCGAAAGATCATCCCACAGGATAACGAATGTTGCTTAATTCTTGTCACAGTTATTTCATTTTATCTTCGTAGCTGCTATAAAAGAAAACAAAACCAAACACCCAAAATTGAATTCATTAACTCCAAGCCTTTCCTACCACTAAAGTTAAATTTTAAAAAGCATAGAAGAGGATGAAAACAAATAAGAAAAAGAAACAAAAAGCATTTAAACACTCCAAGTAAAGATACCTTTATATAAAGAGGATCAATATACCAAAGAAGTGTTTTCCAACTAACTGCCTAGAATGAAAAGAGTCAAGTTTAAATTTCAGCAAGTGGATTTTGTTTACTGTGATAAAGTAGGGTTATTTCTTTTCCCTTGTCATAAGGACTTCTTTCAGTAACCAAAGGACTTGAACATAACTATAAATTTAATGCAATCACCAGGGTGTTCATCTTTCATCATCCTTTATAAAATGGTGCCACTCTCCCTGTACTTCCTGATTTGCAATAAAATATGCATATTTTATTCAATAAACTGTAATTCAATGAATTGTAATATTGTCACTATTGAAGTGTTACAGACCTATATTATATATATTTATATCCCAGGATCCTTAGAGGGTATAAAGCATTGCAAACTACTTTTTTGTTAGTCTTCAGGAAAAAAATGCAGTTAAACATTGGTTCTTAACTCTGACCAGCGTTAAGTCAGCGTTAAGTACAGGGGCAGAAAACTCGGACCAATTGTAAATAAAACAATTTTGTGTCTTTTATCATGAATTGTTACCATGTATCTACTAATTTAATTACATGTAATAACAAAGTACAATAAATAGATAATATGTGATTACTTCTTTACAAATTTAATAATAGCCTAACTTCAATTAAAAGTGCTCTAAAATCGGTACTTGTTTTGTTAAACCAGATGTTCTATGCCTGCTATATCCTTTGTTTCATAAGTTGAAATTAGAAAGCATAATGTATTAGAAACCTTGAAAACAAATTGGCAGCTTTCTTCTTAAGCAGAAATACAATCATGATTTTTAACATTGACGATAAGAGGCACTAGTCTCCCAGGTATCTTAGGCTGATGCTAAGATATTAATGAGGTTGATTTCAAATTGTGAAAGGTTGCATTCTTTTTTATACCTTCACAATAATGTTAAAAATTAGTGTCAGGGTCAAAGGTGAAAAGTTTGTTTTTGCAGATTTCTGATGACATTATAGGTAATTGTTTCATTTTCTTAATCTCTGTTTGATTTTGTTGATAAAATTTTAATTTAATTATAAAGCAAACAATAAGATATGCAGTTTTAGAATAAAAGTAGCCTAAGTATTTGTAATTTTAAATATTTTATTTCCAGCAATAGCTACCTTTTTATGGTCTGACTATATAAAAGTCACTAAATTTTATTGATAAATGTTCCTCTAATTAAAATACCCATCGACCACACAATGGCTCAGGCTTTAATTAGTCAGCAGAAAACATATTAGAAAATCAGTGTTTACAATTGTCATTATGCAAAATTTTAATCAGCGTTTCCTCTAATCCTCATACTAAAAGCAGATGGGAAATTTTCAGGTCTCAACTGTTAAGTTATAAGCATACTAATTTGCAAGAAATATAACTGAATCAGTGGAGCAGCCTAAATTTTAAATAAGAATGTATTAGACTTATGATTATGGTTCCACATTTTGAAAGTACATTAAGTCCAATATCCCCAAGTGATTTTAAGCTTTAAGCATTACGATGCTAATTTTAAAGTATACAAATATTTTCTCCAATTTTTTTCCTAACAAATAAAGTCTATACATTTATATCCAAAGAAATTATGGTTAACAATTATAGTCTTTTTCTACTTAAATAGAAATCCCATTTTTACTAGAATTTTCATATAACTCATCTGAAGTCACCCTAATGATATCAATATTAAATCATTTAAAATTATTGAAATAATAATGATGCTATTTATGTCAAAGTAAAAGAAAACACACATACAAAAGAGAGAAGAGAGGTTAAGGTGAATAATTGACAAAAAGAAAACAAAAACAAAAAAAATACCAATTTACCAGGAAATAAATCTGCTTTTCAAAATCCAGATTTGTTATTAAATAAAAAATTAGGAACAATGGGCTAAATTCTCAATTACGTGATATTGAGCTGGAATCATTGGCAAATTTAGCAGGAAATTGAGGCAGAGTTTTGACAAAAGTATATGGAGAAATGCTTAGGAATCTAGATTAATCAGAAACAAAAACACTAGAGAGTTACCAATAACAAATAAGTTGTATTAAAATAAAATTCATCACTTTGAATAAAAAGGTGATTCTACTTAAATGAAGTATTTTTATGTAGGTTAAAGCTGAAGAAAAAATTTGAGTAGGAGATTGTTTTAAAATCCCTGGAATATATTAAATGGATACATGAGGGATGTTTTAGTACTGGTTTTTTAATTGTCAAAAAGAAAAGTTCATTTTGACTCAATGATGAATTATCTAAAAAATTCTGTTCATGTAAGCACAAAGATTTTTATTTCTACCCTTTGTAATTCAAAGATAATACTATCTTTGAAATTTAATTCCAAACCTTAGAGAACTCTTAAGTGACTGTAAGTGTAAAAATTTTTCTTTACAGAAATAGTTCTGATACTTGTCTACAAATAATCTGACACATCAGGATGACTAATCATTCAATGACTAAAACAAATAATTAATAGACATAAATGTTAGCACATATTCTCATAATAAGACAATTAAATCCAATGCCTACAAAAAAAGATTGATAGACTAAGAGCGAGGAGAGAAGCTCAACTTTATTTACTGTTTCACTTTTTAAATAATTTGCTAATGGGAAACATCGCAGTACTAAGATATATTTCACAGAAAGACATATCAGAAATTAAATTGGAAAAAAGCTGCCTTCAAATACGAGAAACTAATGAAAAATTGTGTTGATAATTGACACTGAAATCAAATATCAAACTGTCACAAATTTCTGTGACAAATTCTTCATTTGTCACAGAAAATATGTTAACTAGTATGTTCTATTTTCCTACCCTGTATTGAAAGAAAAGTTTGTTTTTTTTTTTCTGATTACACACATTATAATACAATGAGTCTCCAAGGTTGGTTTTGACATTATTAGAGCAATGGTAATTCTGTCTAAAAGAGAGAAAAAAACAATGTTGGCTTTTTTTCCCCCCTTTTTTTTTTTTTTTTTTGGTTTGAATATTTTTACCAGGAAAATCACACATATAAAATGAGCCAATATGTAAAACTCTACAGCAAAGGACGAGTGCATCTGTGATGAAAAGCAACTTTTTAAGCAAGTCAAAAATGATTATCCTAAGTAAAATTTTTCAGGATCACACTTTAAATATTCCTTTTAGTTTATACTATTATTTTTTATCTGGCTAAAGTCAACAGTAAATAAATTATAATTGCATACCATTATTATATTTTACCTTGATATTTTCTATGTCAATCACTTTTTTATGAAAATGAAAGTCGTAGATGGACTTATATCTCTGTCATATGGACAAATAAAGTAAGGATTGCTTATTGTGAATCACTGGGTGCCTAATCACTCTGCACAGAACCCAGATTCTAAAAATGAAGACATAGTTCTGATCTAGCATGCCCTTTTAGTTCGTGTGTGGACCTTAGTTTATGTTATTAACTTATGTAGTTATAAAGCATTTGTATAGAGACATAAATAAAATAATTTTTCAGCAATCTGTTGCATCTTGCCTTAGTTGAACATACTTGAGTATTGCAACACATTTTATAAAGCTTACTATAGCGAGTTCTCAGTATCCTTCTGCTGGAACTTCCTAATTTTATTTTGAAGGAGTTCAGAACACATCACCCCAAAATATGTCACTTTGGCATAAGAATTATTTTTAGGTAAAGGCATTTGTAAAACAGCAGGTGCTGTTTTACAGGAGGAAGCTCACTTTGATCTTCATTCTGTTTCTTAAAAGCAGAAAATCAAATTCTCATGTGAAAGATGCCTCCCTATCCCAGAATAAAAATAACTTTCTTATCCTCAAGGAATGGAAGTTGGTGCTGAGGGGAATCTGTACAAACAACCTTTATTTTCTCAGTCACTTCTCTACCCAATTACCAACCCCAGCCCAAGCCCCTTTCCTTATCACATTTTCACAATTTACTATTCTTTTTCCAATTCAGAATATCGGAGCTTGACTCTAACTGCATCTTTAGGTCTTCATTCTCTTCTGAGGGCTCCCCTGTCACCTAAAACTTACAGTAAATACATTTGTATGCTTATCTCCTGCTGATCAGTTGGGGTATGCTAATCTAAATTTTAGGACCAGCCAAAAAATCCTAAAAGGGTAGAGGTAAAATCTTTCCTCTCCTGCAATATATAGAGAACCTGAGTGCCCACAGAAGAAAAATGATGTAAGGCGACATGGCTAATTATTACAAATGAATGCTAAATGCAGGATTCAAATCTAGGCTTGCCATGGGAGAGGTTGGGCCACTGCAGCAGGAAGCAATATTTTATCACAGATGCTGCTTAATATGTCTGTTTATAGTAAGAACAAAAAGCTGAATGACTTTTAGTTAGTTTTATTATTGGTGAAGTTTTTTGTACAAAACGTACCCTCTTATTGCCCAAACCATGGACAGACGGCTTCTAATACCACTCCTTGTTGTATCATTGCTTAAAATCCTATTCTTCTCTTGTTATGGTAAAACCAAGAACATTCATCAGTTCTCACGTTTGTTACTTTCCCAAGCGCTTAAATTAATAATCAATAACTACACAAATATTTCCCAAAACACAAGAATTCTCTCTTTAACATTTTAAAAAACCAATTTAGCTATCTCCCCAACTTTAAATCTAACAGTTTCACTGATATGTTCTCTTCCCATCAGCTTGTGTGACATAGGAGCCGAAATTGTATCGAAACATAATTTCATTTACCCCGCTCACAGTGCCAGCTGTGTAATAGGTATCATACAGGATTGGGTATTGAAAGGATTCATAAAGGACTAGACAAAGGCAAAGCAGAATTTGCAAAAATGCCACCAAGATATGTATGAATACTTTGAGAACAAATTTTGGCTAAAATTAGGATATATAAACAGAAAAAATAAATATACAATATCAATCTACAAATTTTTAATAACAATGTAAACAAGCTAGTATAGGGTGACTCCTGGGGAGATGTGGATGGACTTTAAATAACATATAATAAATTCTATCATTTAGTATACTGAATCCCTCTCTTGCCAAGGTGCCAAGATTCCACACTTCTCTAGAGGTAAATTAGAATAGCCACAGATAGGATAAAGCTAACTCTGTCCTTACACATAAGAATACATATTGCATATTATTATTTGAAGACTATAATGGAATCCAGACAGATGATAGAGATTTCCTTTCCAAATAGGTATGTGGTTTTTGGTGTAAATAATTCTTTGAAATCCTCACACTTTAGTTTATTTAGATGGAAGATAAAAACATTAATAAATGTCATAAAATGTGGTTTTGATCCAAAAAATCATACTTAAAATATAGAATGTGAACAAATTATTGACAAAACATGGAAAAGTTAGAGAGTTTGTTTATAATACATGAAGACATTTGTTTATTATTTTTCTTTGGTTTTGTTTTGTTTGTTATTCACACAAGTGAGACGTCAGAAAACTGTCCATCTTGGAAGTTGCCCAACTATCCTATAAACATTTAGCAAATGACACAAAAGACACGTGAAAGATTTAAAATTCCGTTCATTATTAAATATTTTTCCTAGTTCTTTTTTTGTGAATTTTAAAGAAAAGTGTATATATTTTTAAGTAGTATGGATTGAATATGTCTGGTATGTCTGTTTTTTTAATTGCTTTCTTAATATTTTCAAATAAGCAAGTGTATCTTACTTCAAACTCACAGTAACATTTCTATCAATGCAACAATACCAGAATTTCTTCAATAGAAAGTTTGCCATTACAGTATATTTTTCTGTCCTACTTTGAGAGTTTTGGATAAGCCATTAAAATGTTGCCTTTATATAGTATATTAGTCAGAGTTCTGCAGAGAAACATAACTAATAGATAGATAGGTAAAGAGATATGTAAGAGGAGATTTATTATGGGAATTGGCTTACATGATTATGGAGGCTGAGAAGTCCCAATGACATCTGCAACCAGGACAACCAGGAAAGCTGGTAGTGTAATTTTGCCTAAGTCCAGAGCCCCAATAAAAAGGAGCTACGATGTCCAATAGTAGAAGAAGACAAATTTCCCAGCTCAGGAACAAGTTCACCTTTTATTCCTCTTGCTTTTTGCTCTATCTGGGACCTCAGGGATTGGATGATGGCCACCCAATATTGGTGAGGGCAGATCTTCTCTACCAATTGACGTGCTATTCTCTTCTGAAAATACCCTGTCATGCTCACAAAGAAATAATGTTTTACCATTTATCTGGGCATCCTTTCACCAAGTCAATTTGACACATAAAATTAATCATCCCAGTTAGGTCATGGAGGCTTATAACCTATTAGTGAAATTATCTAGAGACAATTGTCAGTCCACAAACTGTTTTTATATTGCTCAGTGACAAGAGAATACAGTATTTTCAATGAATTTTAAAATGTGTCTTAGATCTGGAATGCTTCTATTTAACCCTCTGATTAGTTTTCAGTTTTCCTAGGCACATGGGAAACAATGAAAATAAAGGATGATCTTAGTAGATTTTCTTTGGATATCATCAATACAAATAAAATCATTTAGTTCTTGGATTACATAGAAAAAGTTCCCATGTAATTGTTACTTGATTCAGTTATATATTAATAAAGCAAGCTATTTACAAATAGCATGATATTTAAAATGGACTTTAAATTCTTCTTTCCTTTTTCCTTCCCTCCGTCTCTGCTTTGTTTGTTTTATAAAAGCTTAAAGAGAGGATTTTAACTTTACTTTAATTATTTCCACATATTCTAAAAATATTTTTGTCACGTTAGGAGAGTTAAACCTTTTGAATTGCTCAGTAGCATTGCATGTTTATGCCAGATTTAAATAAGTATTTTAAATTAGTTTGAAATTAATGTGTCCCTGAGTCCAGTCCCTTAATACTACTTTTGACTAAATGACATTTTCTAAGTCACTGGAGATTTTGTGCAGAAGTCACCAGCCTCCCATTTATTTTCTAAGGACACTTATGAAGTCCCCTAAGTGCTTATTATTGTTGAACAGGAGGAGCTGGAGAAATTGCTAATTTACATTGCCGGGATTTTATGAACTCTGGCTATTTTCTCTCAGTGGAAGTCTGAAAAACTGAAGCATTTTTTTCTCCCGACAATGCGTTTCTTTTTCTAGGCAGGCATTTTGATGAATAACATGGGCAACTAAAGATCTCCAGTATTCTCTCAGGTTCAATTCTGGTTGTACCAGCGAGTAGAGATAAAGTCATAAATGGCACGTTGGCAATTTGTACTATGATCTGTGTACAGTATGAAGGAAAAATAAACTCAATATTTTTATTTATAGATCTGTTGCATATAGTAGCATTTACAGAGAGCAGTTGAAGCATTTGATCTCAAAGAACAGCTCCTGCCTGAGACATACAATAGAAGTTCCCATGATAAATTCATCTTTGGAAACATTAAAATTTTTAGAAAATGTGAATATTTTTAGGAGTGACAAGATGCAGAATATTCATATAAGAATTTTCACTACAAATAAAATAGTATCTGAAGAGAAAATTTAGTCCCTTTTAAAATATTTATAATTGATATTTATATTTGATTATAAAATCATAATTGTAAATGTGATGTTTTATAATATGCATACAATGTGGAAAAATTAAATCAAGCTAATGAACATATATCCATTACCTCACTTACCTATTATTTTTGTGGTAAGACATTTGAAATTTACTCTTAGTTATTTTGAAATATAAAATACATTATTATGGACTATAGTCACCATGCTGTGCAATAGATCTCAAAGCCTATTCCTCCAATCTGAAAATTTGTAACTTTTTCATAAATAACTACCCATTTCCTCCCTCTTTACCCACTCAACCTCATACTCCGGTACCTATTATTCTACTCTCTACTTCTATTAGTTCAACGTCACTAGATTCCACAGATAAATAATATCATATGGTATTTGTGTTTCTGCATCTGGCTTATTTTACTTAACATAATGTCCTCCAGATTCATAGACATTGTCACAAATGATAGAATCTTCCCCCTTTTGAAGTCCGAATAGCAATCCATTGTGTATATATAGCATATTTTTTAATCCATTCATCTGTTGATGGACACTTAGGTTGATTCCATATCTTGGCTATTATAAATAATGGTGCAGTGAACATGAGAGTGCAGATATCTCCTTGAGATACTGATTTCGAGAATTTGAAGGCTTTTTTTATAGGTTACCACGTAATGACAGTATTGATCCCTCACCTGACCACAAAGGTTTGCATGGAGAGCATGAGTAACTGAAGAAGGTTTTCACATATAAATTTATAAATGTATGTTCCTGATTCCCATGGTTTGAGCAAGATTTGACAACCTAAACATTTTAAATTATTTATGGTCTACCTATCAAGCTTCATTAACATAAATTGTTATGCCTCATGTGGCGACTGTATTTCAAGATACAGTGTCTCTTCCCTTATACTAATGATTTTATACAGCTTTCAAATTGTCCCTTAAAAATATGAAAAAATTGACTCGCATAAAGTTAAAATGTTCTGATATCTTCTTATGGGGAATAAATTATGGCTGGGGAAATATGGAAGTTAAGACTCTAATGTTAGGTTTGAGGATAGATGCCACTGGGTCTTCAATAACAGGGAGGTACACCATGATTTGTTTGGCTCTGGGGAACCCTTACGGATTGTTAAGAAGAGGAGTGAAATTAAACACTTTATCAAGAAATTTTAAACAAGCAGAGGCATAAAAGATACAATGGATTGGGGGAACAGGGGGAACAGGATGCTCAGTTAAGGTTCTATTTCAGTTGTCAAGGTTTTGCCAAAAGTCCAGCATTCAGAACTCTGTTCTCAGGTATGAGAAAAGTTTGGAACACATTTAATAATATTAAAACAAACAATAATAATATTAAAACAAACAAACAAACAAAAGCCCCTAAACAATAGAGGTAATTATAATCTACTCAGAACTGGGGGAAGAGCATGTGCTAGATCTCTAATCTGACAAGGGGATATTAAGAAAGATTTGGAAAAAATCATATATTTATTAACGAGGCTATAAAAGTTTAATTTAGGAGATAGAAATAGCAAAAGTTCTATTCCAGAAATCTATAGTAGAAATGTTCCAAGATTTACCAGAAAAGTGACCTTAAACAGGCTCCACTAGGAGCAATAAGAACCGCTGGCAATGACCCCTGGTGTTCTTTTAGATGTGACTTTCAACTTCTGCATTAGTTCAGATCATAGCACTTGTCCACAGCACATCTTCCCATCAGTTCAGTCTTGATAAGAAGAGGCGGGGGCAGGGGGAGAGAGAGAGAGAGAGAAAGAGAGATATTTGCTGAGTTACACTTCTGGCTCTGAAGACAGAGGAAAAGGCCATGAGCCAAGGAATGTCGGTGACCACAAGAAGGTGGAAAGGAAGGACAATGAGTTCCCCCCTAGGGTCTCTGAAAGAAACGCATATTGATTTGAGAACTTCTGGCCCAGTGTAAAGTTAATAAATCTATGTTGTTTTAAGACACAGAGTCATCCATAATTTGTTACAGAAGCAATAGAAAACTAATAACAACCAGCCAAGAAGTTTTATGAGCTACTCTGTCTGCAGTCTCCCAGAAAATTGTCCTGAATACTCATTGGCAGGGTTTTTTTTCTCTCGTAACTGAAACAGGGCAGCAATTTTCCAGGAAGAAATCCATGGATATGGCCCACACTGAAGAAGGTATACAAGGAAAAGAAAGTTTTGTATGTTAGAGATACTGAAGAAATTGAGTTGACAGAATTTTTAAGTATTTAAGTATTAAAAAATATTGACAGAAAGGAAGGGATGAGTCTAGGTCATTGACTTTTAATTGCATTTTTGTGACAAAGTAACAATCTTCTTCTGAGAAAAATATATGGAACACACAACTTAGCCTACAATTGCTAAGGATTCACATATTCTTTGGCCAGAGATCAAATTTGAAGAGGAAATGTATGCATCCTGAAGGATAGCTTAGATGCTGTATAAACATTCTTCCAATTTCACAATTCTATGGTGGCTGTAAAACCTAAGGATTAAGATACTGATGGGTGGGTCACTGATAGATGAAAGAAAGAAAGAAAATGGGAAGAGAAGATGGTATTTTTGTGGGTAAACAGGTGAGGAGAATGGATGCATGGGAAATAAATTTTCTTTTAAACACGATTTACCTGAGGTGATGTTAGCGCACTCATGAGCAGATATTGACCAGATCATTAAAAGTAAACGAGTAGCTTTGGAGTATATAGGGCTTCAAATAATATTTGTGTGCTTAAATCAAAAACAGTTTGAGAGCCATTGAGATCTCTGTGGGAAAAAATACAAAAGGACTAGTGCAGATATATGGATCAGATATGCGGAGAATGTCCAATCCATCTTTGTAGGTCATCTAGAAGAAGGAAAGTGTGGAGTAGAAACAGAGAAGTAGGTGGCATCACAGGAACAAAACGAAAACGGGATTCAGGAAAGATGGCTTAGCGAAAAGATTATGTTGAATGATTTTACCGTTAGTCTATTCATATTTGAAGAGTCTGTGAAATTTGTACTCTGGAAAGTGAAATAATCAAATTCAATTTTTATGAAGATAACTTTGCCATTGTGAAGAATATGGGCTGAATTCGAAGAGAAATTGAAGTTAAGAAGGCCAGAAAGTTAGAGAATAGTGGAAAGAGATTCAGATATAAAAAGCCTAGCAGAAAAACTAGCGTAAACCTTTCAACTTTATTTTCTTGCAGTGATAAATGAGGTATGTTTGGAAAATATGCTTTTTCTTTGTTTCTGGTGATTTAAAACACAGGTTATCTCTTGTAGAACTCAAGACAATGGGTTGAAGTGAAAATTAATATCACATACAGATGATAAAGGATGCTTTGTGTAGGAAGAATGGAGAGACATGGAAAAAATGAAGAAATAAAATTTATTGGATTTCTAATAAAGTTTGTCTTTTTGTTTAATTGTCCCTGATAAGAAAATGAGAAAGAATATTATTTTCCATCCCTGAGGATATGCCAATAGGAATAATAGCTTCTAGCAAGAGTTTTGCTTGAAACTCTATAACTTATGATCATGTCAGTTATTTCTAAGTGTTTGCTAGCTTAGCAAAAACTTAATAGAATTATTCTTACAGCAGGAATGTTGATACCAAAGAGTACTTATTTGGAGTTTTGTTTAGAGTGAAAAATACATTAATATTATGGAAGTACAATACTAGAACATCCATAAAGATGAACTAAAAGGTTAAAGTGTATACAGATCATCTTTGCCAAAATAATAAAAAAGGGAAAAAATCGTACAGAAATTGTTAGATATGGACCATTAAAGGTTAATATCAAAAAGAAATCACTGATCTATGAACAATATTTGGCAAATGAATTGAGCTAGGGACCATGAGTCTGATAGGCATTTGTCACTTTATAAATGTGAAAAATAGACATTTGTGTAAAACAATTGATTTGGGGAAACTGAGGCTCATATTGTTTAAAGAAATTGTTCGAGACCATAAATCTAGTAAATGGTAGAATTGAGAAATTGGGATTGAACTAATGTCTCTCACAGAGCTGTAGTAGTAATAGAGGCAGTAATAGCAGTAGTAGTACCTGAATTTGTTATTTTAATGGTCAGTCTGTTGGTGACAGCTAACATTTATTAAGCATTCCTTATATTTCAGGTACTCTTCTGTGACTTTAATATGTTTTATCTCATTTGTTTGTCACTACAACCACATAAAGTCAGTCTTATTCTAACAGATGAGACACAGGATGTAAGTAGGTGGCCTAAGGACACACACTCAGACTACATCATCCTAAACCCCCACGTTGACCAGAAAGCAAAGTGCATTAGTCATCTTAGGCCAGGTTATTCTTCAGTTTGGCAGACAACTGTA
>CAUYMX010073095.1:0-33758 GCA_963573855.1 Lepilemur septentrionalis
CAGATGAGACCCTACTCCTGTTAGCAACTAAAGCTTCATTTGAATGTATTCTATTCACTTCTCTCTACCCTCCAACAGCCTCATAACCATATTCTTCTTATCTTCACTTTCCTAATAGATCAATATAAAAATAGTTTTCACTGAGCAAGAGCGAGACCCCGTCTCTACTATAAATGGAAATAAATTAAGTGGCCAACTGAAAGTATATATACAAAAAAATTAGCCGGGCATGGTGGCACATCCCTGTAGTCCCAGCTACTCGGGAGGCTTGAGGCAGAAGGATTGCTTGAGCCCAGGAGTTTGAGGTTGCTGTGAGCTAGGCTGACGCCATGGCACTCACTCTAGCTTGGGCAACAGAGTGAGACTCTGTCTCAAAAAAAAAAAAAAAAGGGTCTTGCTCTGTCACCCAGGCTAGAGTACAGTGGCATAATCATAGCTCACTGCAGCCTCAAATTTCTTGCCTCAAGCGATCCTCCCACCTCAGCCTCCCAAGTAGCTGGGATTATAGGCACATGTCATGGCACCTGGCTCCCAAATGATTTATTTTTTCCTCCTTTGACATGTTGCTCTCTCCTTTAGTGAACTCCATCCCTTCCTGTGGCTATCACATCCACAATATTCCTCCCAAATCTACAGATTCCTAGCTCCCCAGCTTTCTATCTCTTAGACTCTGGGGCTGAATTTCCAAACTGCCTTTAGGAGACCAACTAGGATGGAAGGGAATGGATAGAGTTAAGACATGTTGAGAGGGAATGATATACTACCAGTTGAAAGTTGCCTTGCTGTGGAGCAGTGGTTCTCAAGCTTGGCTGCACCTTGCAGTCACCAGGGGAATTAAAAATAAAAACCCCAGTGTCCAAGCTGCTCCCTAAACCAATCAAATGAGACTCTCTGGGGATGGGCCCAGACGTCTGTATTTTTTTAAAAACCCCAGTGATTCCAGCATCCGGCCAAGTTGGCAGAGCCCTAGAGAAGGGGTAGAGAGGAAGGAGTCTCATCACTCCCAGGCTTTGGTGAGTGGGTGCCGGGGGTGGGGGACGGTCACTGGAGTAGGGATTACCAGAGGAAGAGCTCGTCTGGGAGAAGATGGTGTGTTCTGTTGGGCAGCTTGAGTTTGAGCTGCCTGTGGGATATCCAAGAGAAGGGGTCCGACAGACGCTCAGAACCCCCTAAAGCAGACCTTTTCTTCCACAATCCTTCCCAGTCCTTCCACAAGGCCGGTACTGCTGTAGGTATCTCCCTGCTGTTTCCCACAGCACCTCGTGATCTTACCATCTCTGACTGTGGCATTTGTGAATAATGATTTACTTGCTGGAGGTTGGAACTGCCTCCCCCCGTATGATGTGCACATGGGGTCGCCACCCAGTAACCCACAGAGCACATCTCCCCTGCCTGATGGCTCTGCCATTGATTGCAGATCTGCCGTCAGTGTGAGCCAAGCACAGCAGGGGTTCGTGTCTTTTTTTTCCACACCCAACACAGGAAGGATGGGACCCACCCTCTTCAAGAACAGTGGCTCAGGAGAGCTGTGCTGGGCGGGACTGGGTGGAGGTTGGGAGGTCTGGTGCATATCTGGATCTCCAAAGGGACTGGGAAGTTGGGAAAAGCCACTCCAGTCATTGTGACCTGGCCCTGGAGACTCAGGGAGGCTCAGGAGGCAGCAGAGGAGGCAGGGAAAGGTGGCACAGCAGTGGGTCACCCTGTCTGGCTAATGGAGTCTGCTTTGAGCCCCACAAACCCATCACGAGAGCCAGGTGGGCATAGGCAGAAGGGCAGGTGATTTGCAATACAAGGAGAAGGGACGATGGACTTGCACAGCAGGGACTGAGGAAGGAGTAGGCAGGAGAACCCCCTCCACGGTGACAGCCCCCAAACGTGCCCCACTCCTGCCACCCTCTCTCCTTGTTACCGCCTCCCCCAACCTCTTCCTGTCTTCCCTCTGTCCAGGCTGATTGGAACCGCCCTGTAGAGGTCCCTCTGCGTTCAGACCCAGATGATGCCAGAGCTATGACCGGGCCTGCAGGCGTGGCGCCGAGGGGAGATCAGCCATGGAGCAGCCGCAGGAGGAGGCCCCTGAGGTCCGGGAAGAGGAGGAGAAAGAGGAAGTGGCAGAGGCAGAAGGAGCCCCAGAGCTCAACGGAGGACCAGAGCATACACTTCCTTCCAGCAGCTACACCGGTGAGGAGGGGCTGGCAGTTACACGGGGCAGAGGAGGCAGAGCTGGGCGGAACTGGGATCCCGCCCCTCTGCAAGCCGCAGCATGTGGGGTGCCCAGTGCTTAAGGACTGGCGCCAGGCAGCCACTCACCAGCTGCAGGGCCGTGGGCAAGTTGCACCTCTTCTTTCTGTAACGCAGACTGGGATAGTAGGTGACGTGGAGATGGGCTTTGTGAGAAGTAAATGAGTGGGCATTTGGAATGCATGTCGTCTTCATCATTGTGATTGCCACCGCTGCCATCACAGGCATCCGGAACCAGTCTGCACTGACAGCACACTGGAACGATCAGCTGTGCCTGTGATTGTTAAGTCAGTTGAAACCCTCAACTCAGTTGATCTGGTGTGAATTATACATCATTATTGAGCTGCATTGTAATTAGGTAAAAATGCTAAACAGTATGAATATAATTAATATTATTTTTGTGCAGCCAAACAGCTTTAGCGTCTTCTGTCTCACTTTCCGGCTCTACTTTGTCTGCTGTCAGCAGCAATATAGACAGTTCTCTGGTACCTGCACTGCCGTGTCCACCTTTAGGGCACCTGGAACGCCCCTTCTGCCCCGGCTTTTCATGCTGCTGCTGCTGCCCTCCGCTGCTCTCTGTCCATCCACTCAGCTTCTCACACTACCAAGGGTGGAAGGACTGACGACACTTTTTAGCATGTGTGGTTTATACCCTGCAGCTCCACTTCTGGGAGCGTGTCCTGTGTAAATGTGCAGAGATTTCCACTCGGCTTATTACTGCCGCACCGCTCCTGAGAGCAGAAAATAGGAAAGCGCCCGGCCGTGGGGAATTGGCTGTGTAAACTGCGGTAAAGCCACACGGTGGAGCACTCTGAGTCACTGAGGATGAGGCCGGTCTGTGTGTACTAAATACGTTCCTGACAAACTGGGGTCCCATTGTTTACAAATCCTTATGTATCATAGAAGGTGCCAGAAAGTCTTACAGCAAAGGACTAGTAGGGCTAACTCTAAGGAGCAGCATCATGGATAAGGAAGATCTGTCACAAGATGCTGCACACTCTTATGTATTTTTCTCAGCAAGCCTGTACTACTTTAATAATCTAACCCGTCAACTGCCACGTGAGTTGTATTTAACTCGCGCTAGTTTTGAGCCCAGGGCCCCATGAAGCATATGTAACTCACACGTCTCTTCACCTTGGGAGCCGCAAGAACTCTTTTTCAAGTTGCATATAACTCATGCACAGAAAACAAAAAATAACAAATTTTTCATTAAATTGGAAAGGATCGTTTTGTTTTTGAAGTTTTTATTCTTTTTTCATAATAAAACACCGTGGCCCTAAGGAAAAAAAAATTTTTTTCTAGTGTGGCAGTCAATGTATTAAAAAGCAACTGCACTACTTTTTCTTAAAGATTAAAATTAATCTTTTTTAAAAGAGTTGGGGGAGCTGGCAGGTGAGGGGCTCTGGGGACAGAGCCTCATCCTGTGTTGGGGCAGAGATTTTGAGGTCACATGCACCAGGGCAGGAACCCCAGGTCCTCCATTATGAGCCGTGGCCCTCGCCAGAGCCTTCACCTCTCCAAGTCTCAGTCTCCTCACCTTTAGGGGCTGTGTCCTGCTCACCTTGGGGGCCAGAATGTTGAGAGTCAGTGATGGTGTCTAACACACCACAGATCTCAGCACCTGCTGGCTCCCTGCCTCACCCCCAGGAGCTGTGACTTTGGCCTTCAGAATCTCCTCAGGGACCCGTAAGGACAGGTCCAGCCTCGAGCCCTGAAGCAGCAAGAAGGCTCCACGGTTGCTGTACTTCTGACCGCCAGCAGTTCCGCTCTATCTGTGCCAAGCACCTCCTCCTCACCAGCACGGTTACAGGGTTAGGGGCAGCTGGAGCCAGGGCTCACACCCCATCCCGTCCTCATCCCCTCCTGCTTTAATGACAGCCATCCCAGTCACACCTGAGAAAGAGGAAGATACAGTGTCCCTCCTGGCCTCAGCGCCGCCTCTCACTCAGTGAGCACTTGGCGAGCATCTGGGCTGGGTACGGCACTGGCCAGGGGTCGCTGTTCCGTGCTGGACAAGGCTGAGTGCCTGACCTTGGAGCCCACAGTCCAGGGGAACAGGACAGCAGAGGAAAGGAGTCTGCTTGGTTACCTAGCCCCAGATCCCTGTGGAATTTGCCCTGACTTCAGAAGCTTCAGGGTGCCAGTTTGCCGGTGGCTCTGCCAGAAAAGGAAATAGACGGGTCTGGGCCCTCCTGGCTGCCCCCACAGCCATGCCTCCAGTGTGGAGACTGGATATGCAGGAGAGCTCTCGACCACACGTAAATTATGCAAGAAAGGTCAATAGTGTCTATTTGCTGAACTTGTAATCAAAGATGGTGAAACTGATACTTAACTCTCTGGGTGACAGTGCTGGTGTTTACACGAAGTCCAAACATTCAGATAATGACGCAGTGTTCTCCTTAGCTGTGACCGTGTTATGTTGTTTATCATAATAATGTTATTCATTAGTAGTAATGAGCATGTATTATGTATATATGGGTAGTAGTAGAGCATGGTGGTTAAGAGCTCAGCTTCAGGAGCTGGATGGTTCTAGGTCATAATTCTGACTCTGCTACTGTTAGAGTTCTCCAGAGAAACAGAACTAACAAGGTGTGTGTGTGTGAGTGTGTGTGTGTGTGTGTGTGTGTGTGTGTGTGTAGAGAGAGAAAGATGTTTTAAGGAACTGGCTCACACAATTGTAGGGCTGTCAAGTCCAAATTCTGCAAGGCATGCAGGCTGGCAGGCAAGCCGGAGACCCAGGGAAGTTGATGTTGCAGCTAAAATCCAAAGACCATCTAGGGGAGTGGAATTCCATCTTCCTCAGGGTGGGGGCTGGAGTGGGGCTTATTCTTTTTTATTGAGGCCTTCAACTATTGGATGAAACTTACACACATGGAGGGTGATCTGCTTTACTGAAGGTCTAACTGATTGAAATGTCATCACATCTAAAAAATACCTTCTTAGCAACATCTAGACTGGTGTTTGACCAAAAACTGGGTACCATGGCCTCGTCAGGTTGACACATAAAACCGTCACAGCCACTGTCGTCAAGTTACTTACCCTTCTGAGCCTCAGCTTCCTCACCTGTACAGTAAGGGCATGAAGACCTCCTTGAAGGTGTGTTTTCAGGTTTACGTGAGATTAATGGATGTAAAGTGCCTGGAAGAGTGCCTGGCGCACAGTCAGCGTGCAATAAAAAGAAGGTATTATCGGACAAACACGGAGCCTGCTTTAGCTTCAAGTCCCAATTCCACTGGGTGTTAAGCAGGTGACCGTGGGTGGATCCATTAACCTCACCAAGCCTCAATTTCCTTTAGATGGTGGTAATCACTGTCTTACCAGGTGATAATGAAATGATACACATAAAAAGACATGGACATACTTGGCATTCAGTAGGAGTCTGATAAATGCTGGCCCTTTCCCCTTCCCTTCCTGGTGAAGGGAGGCCCTTGGGAGATGTTTGGGAGGTCGGGTGGGCAGGCCAGCAGGGTGGGGCTCAAGAGGACATTGGGAAGCAGGGCTCAGGGCCCGGAGGATGGCTAGGCGAGCAGGTGCATTTCCTGAGAGCAGTGGCAGGGAGGCCAAGGGGAGGAAGGGCTAGGCTTGGAGAGAGACCCTGCACCGGGCTGCAGGGAGAACCGCCATGCAGGCGACGGCCCTGGGCGCTTCTCCCACCAGCGTGCCCGAGGGCACCGAGGCGCGGGGGGGGGGCCTCTTGGAATCCCAGCCTCCCACTTGATCAGGACTCCTGCTTGCCCTCCACTGACCAGCAGGTCATGGGGGAGGGGGTGGCACCATCAGAACCTGGTCCCTAGAATGGGGAGAGTTCTACCATCATTACGTTTCAGTAGGTTGTGATGGGGATTTGGGGATAAACCCTTAAGCCGAGTGGTCAGCCAGGAAGAAACAGAACCTTTATCTTTGGAAAATTCACCCACAAACTACTACCACGTCAGCATCCCCAATATATACACACCCCACCTAAAACCTCCCTGCAGGACACGTACTTTCCTGCCCCAGCCCAGCCCTCATCTCTCCTGCCTCTCTCTGCCTGTGTGTCAGTTATTTGTGGTCTCTTACTGCCCTCAAATAGGGCGGGGATGCACTTTCCCCATTACCCTGCCACGGTGGGTCCTCGCAGAGGCCTCCCTGACTGCACCAAGTTAGGCAGCTCACACCTATTAACCACTTGAGGGTGGGACTACCCCCAAGGGCCCCTCACTGCCCTGGGCCTGTTTCTCCCCAGCCCACTTGGCAACTCGTTCCCAACTGGGATCCCTCTGGGACACTTGCCCCGAGTCTCTCTTCACAGTCCAGAGCTCTGCATACCTCGAGTGGCCAGTGGGGTTCAGGCATCTTGGCTTTTTCCAGGGCTTCCAGAGGTCCTAGCCCACCTGGGCCTTGGGCCAGCAGCAGGACAGGAGAGGCAAGAGGAGAGGGGGTCTTGTTCTAGGGGCTCTCCTGGCCTCACATGCACAGACCGCCCTCCACCACACTGGGTCTCTGTGGGGCTCTGGGGAAGAGGGATGCATAGCCAGGAGGAGGCATGGTTCCTGCCTGTGGGGGCACACAGCTAGGAGACTGCAGAATTGCAGCTTCCTAACAAGCATCACCCTAGCAGCTGATGTTTGCACAGCACTTCCAAATTGGAAGAGCTCTCTCTGTGTTAACTCCTCTACTTTTCACCATGACTCTCTGAGATACTGTTACTGCCTCCATTTTACAGAGGAGGAAGCTGAGGCCCAGAGCAAGGATTCAGCCCAGGACACAGGGCTCTTACCTCAGGACCACTAGCTACGACATAGTGGAGCTGGGATTTGAACTCGGGTGGCGTAGCTCCTCAGTCATGTTCTCACCCACTGTGCCTGCTTTTTCTAAGCACCTGGAAGCCAACTTAGAAGCCATCCAGAGTGCTCACCTTTTTATGAGCCCAGAGAGAGGGTTGGTCACCTTCCCTGAGAGCCACTTGCACGGGTGACGGCTCCTTCTAAAACCCTGCACCACTTACCTGCCCCTTCCCTGGCGCTTCCACTCTCTATCTTGCATTCTAGTTTTCTTATTTCTTTCTTATCTCAGCTGTTTGAGGGCAGAGTCTGGGTCCTGCCCTGCACACAGCGCGTGCGCAGCAAATGTCTGTTGAATGAACAGAGAGGCTGGCATTGCCACGTGCTGTGCCAACAGCAACCAAATGACCAGACGCCTGCCGACCTTCCAGGGCGGTGAGGGAGAACAAGGAAGACACCACCATTCACAGGGGATGCGAAGAATCTGAGGTCACTGGTCACTGACTCAGTGGTGGTGGTGAGCTCCGAGATCCAAAGGGAACGTGAGCTGAGATGTGCTGAGTCTAGCAGAGGAAGCAGACGTGCAAGCCACAAAAACCACACTGATTACCAGAAGTGCCACGAAGTGAACATGCGCACTGGCTGCTGGGGTTAAAGGAGGAAGTGCAGGAACCCCTCCCCCCTCCACCCCAGCATCTGTGCAGGTGTCCACGAAGGGTTTCTCTTACATGGTATCTCATTTTCTCCCAACAGCTGGTGCTGTGAGTTTTATTGTCCCTGTCATAATGCCTCCAGGAGTGGCGGGTCTGGCCCAGCCCCACCGGCCATTTGGTGCTGAGGCCAGGACACCCCGGCAGCTTGAGGGCTGCTGATCGTGCGGAGCCAGTGCATGCCTGCTACGCGCCCAGCACCCCGCACAGTGCTTGGTGCTGGACACAGTTCCTGCCCTTGCGGCTCTTACATCTAGTAGATGGCGCCCAACAATGTGCAGACACACACATAGGATGTGTCAGATAGTGACAAAGGCTACTGAGAAGGCCACAGTGGCTTCACCTTCCCAGGGCACAGCTTTCTCGTCAGGCCCAAGAGATCTAGGGGGCCTGCTCTCCCCGTCTGTGAGCCGAGGGGGCCAGTTTTACTCCCTGGAAGGACTGAAATTGGGAGCTAAGGCCCCGGGACAGGATGTTTTAGGAACCAGGGACTTGAATCACCCCTAAACTCTCCAGCCAGGAGGGGAACAGACCCCTGGGTCCTCTGCCACAGTCAGGTGCTACTTGTGCCCCCCACTTCCTGTGGCCAGGATGGTGAAGGGAGGTTTCCTGCTGCTACTCCTGTGACCCAAAGGGGACCTGGAACAGGGAGAGAAAAGCGGGGGAGGGAGGAGTGCACTTTGGTCAGTAGGGGTGCCAGTTACTGCTGTGGTGGGGAAGTCAAGGTCATTTGGCCCGTGTGGTAGGGAGGTGATACAACAGGCCTGGAAAATGCTAGTCTGGGTTCATTGCCATGCCCTCGGTCTCCTAAGGTGCCCTCCTGTTGGAAGCAGCTGTTTGAAGCAGCTGATTCTCTGGTTTGGGGATTTGGCACCTGCTCAGTCATCAGAGAAAAGTGCGGAGATGGAAGGGCGTCACGGCAGAGGCAGGACAGGCAGCACGTGGGTCGTGAGACTGGCACTGGACTGGCGAGGAAACTGAGGTTCAGTCAGGTCCCCTTTCCAAGGGGAAGATCTCATGTCTGAGTGTCCAAAGGAGAGATTCAGAAGGGAATCCTAGCAGTGCTTTCTAAGTCATACGACACCACGTGTGTCCTGCGGTCACAGCCATAACCAACTGCTTTCCTTGCTGATGTTCTCAACACCATGGTTCAAACATCTAATATTTAATAGAAAAAAACTTGGAGAAATTCAGTGTGATGCTCAGTCAATGTGACTGACACTTATACTCTTTCTACTCAAGCAAGAAGTTCCGTGGGAATTTGTGCCGCTTGAGAGGTCCTTTGCTGTACTCCCGGAGTCCATGCAAAAACAGAACTTCCTGCAGGGGGTGGGGGTGCAGAGGTCTGCACTTCTGCAATTTCCACAAAACACATTTCACACAACTCCTTGGGCTCACACAACGGCAACCTCGAAACCAGGACAGCTGCTTCCCAGGACGGTCCAAAGTTTCTCTGTCTGCTTCAGCCCTCTTGCTCCTCTCCTCCCAATCGCAGCCAGCCCCCCGCCCCTCCTCCCCATCGCTGACTTCAGCCCAGCGGGGCTCTGGCAGCCCGGGTAGTCGTGGCTGCCATGTATTGGACGTCTGCTGTGTGTCAGGCTCTGAAATGCTTTGCAGACTCGTTGCCTGTCCTCCCAGAGAAGCTGGCATTAACCGCATGTTCTAGGTGAAGAAACTGGTCCTCAGAAAGGTTGACTCCCTGAGGCCACACAGCTCTTAAGTGGCTGAGCCTAGAGCTGTGGGGCTCTTCCCACCCCTGGCCCCCAGCCTAGCAGAGTGTGAAGCCACCCTCCGTCGTGTGTCCGCAGACCTCTCCCAGAGCTCCTCACCACCCTCGCTGCTGGACCAGCTGCAGATGGGCTGTGACGGGGCCTCGTGTGGCAGCCTCAACATGGAGTGCCGGGTGTGCGGGGACAAGGCATCAGGCTTCCACTATGGTGTTCATGCATGTGAGGGGTGCAAGGTATGGACTGTGGGGCGGGGGTGGGGGCTGGCCACTGGGGGTCATGGCCACATGGGGAATTGACCTGCCACAAGGGCTTTGCCCAGCCAGGGCTGGGGCCCTGACAGTGCCCACCGCAGAATTCCTGCCCAGGGCAGCCAGGCCCCTGAGCCTGTTCCAGGCCTCAGCTCTGGGACCTGCAGGACAGGAGGAGTTCCCTAGTCAGGCCTGCCCTGCTGGGCACCTACTGGGCTGACGCAGGCACTCACTTGGGCTCTGTGGGCGGCTGGCGCCCCCTGGGGACCATGCTCCAGAAGGCAGCCAGGACAGAACAAGGGTCGTGGGCTGAGCTGTCTTCCTACCTGAGGTCAGTCTCCTATGTCTCACGGCTTGAAGGGGGCTCTTTGAGAAAAAAGGAAACGTGGCATTTTTTTTTCCAGTGATCCCTCTAAGTCCTTCCTCCTAACTTCACGCTATCAAAATTTCACAAGTTATTTTATTAAACCACCACCTAGAAAATACACAGAACCGGCCGGGCGTGGTGGCCCACACCTGTAATCCTAGCACTCTGGGAGGCCGAGGTGGGTGGATCATTTGGGCTCAGGAGTTCGACACCAGCCTGAGCAAGAGCGAGACCCCGTCTCTACTAAAAATAGAAAAAATTAGCCAGGTATGGTGGCGCGTGCCTGTAGTCCTAGGTACTCGGGAGGCTGAGGCAGGAGGATCGCTTGAGCCCAGGAGTTTGAGGTTGCTGTGAGCTAGGCTGATGCCACAGCACTCTAGCCAGGGCAACAGAGTGAAACTCTGTCTCAAAAAAATAATAATAATAAAAATAAAATACACAGAACCAAATACATTTATGAATAAATCAAGTTAACCATGATACAGTTTTATGTTACCAAACTAATAGGAAACTTTAAAACTTCTTTAGGCATTTGAAATAAATAATTTGAAGATTATTTTAATTATTTTAGAAGTTTTAGAGTTATTTACTTTTCTTCTCCATCTTCCCTCCAAAAAATTTCCCACTATTTCCAAATTTCAGGAATTTTTACATCTTTGTGATAATTAGGCCCTTTGGCATGACCCAGTGGGCAGAGCAGGATGCTCAACCTCTTTCCTCGCCTGTCCTCGGTCCCTCAGGGCTTCTTCCGGCGGACGATCCGCATGAAGCTGGAGTACGAGAAGTGTGAGCGGAGCTGCAAGATCCAGAAGAAGAACCGCAACAAGTGCCAGTACTGCCGCTTCCAGAAATGCCTGGCACTGGGCATGTCACACAATGGTGAGAGTGACCAGGGCAAGTCGCACGGCCTGAAAGCAGGTTCAGGGAGCACCCAGTGCAGCCCGGAGTGGGCAGCCTTAGAGCGGTGCCTGGCACCCAGTAAGCACTGGGTATCTGCTGTTGACTTTGCCAATCTGGACCCTGGGTCTTGGAGCCTAAGACCTGCTACTTCCCCAGACAGCCCAGCATCTACCCAGGGCCCCAGGCTTGGGGCAGTCACTAGTAAGCAACCACATGTCAGTTGCCAGGAGCTAGGCAGGAGTTTCTTAGAGGCCAGTCACTCCCAGGGGACAGAGCCTTCTCTGTCCTGTGCTCTAGGCCTCCCAGAGTCTTGTCTTCAGAACCCTAGGGTAGAGTATTGCAAAGCCCACCCACCCCCTCTGTACCCCTCTGGGTTAGACCCAGAAAATAAGGAAGAGCCTCTTGTTTATTTCTGTGGATGGGTCAGCTGCTTGGCCAAACTTTTACCCAGGGATGACATGACTGTCTTGTATCTTAGAGGATGACAGGACCCAAGCCCCCTTCATCTGTGGCTCTTCCTGTCTGATGGGGACTGGCAGGTCTGGGGTTAGATCTTTCCCCTTCAGTCTGTATCTGCCCTGACCCCATTCCTTGGGTGGCTTCAAAGGATTTCCTAGGAAATCTCAGGGCTGAGTGAATCCTTCCCCTCGCTCCTACTGTGAGAGAAGCTACATTGACATCCTGCTCTTTTACTATTGATGACAATTTTGAGTACTTACTATGTGAGTTCTCTTGTATGATTATTCCAACAACCCAGAAAGTTGTAAGGAATATTAGCCTCATTTTTCTGATTAAAAAAGAAAAGTGAAATAGCCTGTCCAAAGCTACGTAGCTAGTAAGCTGCTGAGCTGGACTTGGGCATAGGCCTTTGTCACCCAATACTGTCATCCCAACCTCCACACTGCACTGCCTCTCAGCCAGCGTAGCTCAGTCACTTAATTAGGGCCCCGTGTGCTGGGCACTGTGAACCAGGCAGACAAAATCCGTGCCCTTGTGGAGCTTGCGTTCTGGAGGGGCCAGCCCACCAGTCCCGCCTTGCTGACTCTAGAGCTTCTGAGGACCCTGGGCTCAAGAAGGATATGTCCGCCTTTGCCCCTGCACCTGTAGAGGGATGGGAAGCTTAGAGGTGCTGGCCCCTGCCTGGGCTCCTTGACTGTCCCTGCTCCCTGTGCAGCCATCCGCTTTGGCCGGATGCCAGAGGCTGAGAAGAGGAAGCTGGTGGCGGGGCTGACGGCGAGCGAGGGGAGCCAGCTCAACCCCCAGGTGGCTGACCTGAAGGCCTTCTCCAAGCACATCTACAACGCCTACCTGAAAAACTTCAACATGACCAAAAAGAAGGCCCGCAGCATCCTCACCGGCAAAGCCAGCCACACGGCGGTGAGTGTCACTGCTTGGTCTGGCAGCATCCTGGGCTCTGGGCCCTGCTGCTGCCTGCCTGACTCTGGGGAGAGCCAGGCCTCCTCCCTCCCCTAACTTCATGGTACAGGCAGGAGCTGTGGGGAGCACAGGGTGGGGGTCCCCTGAGGCCTCACCTCTAACAGGGCCTGATTTTCAGCCCTTTGTGATCCACGACATCGAGACATTGTGGCAGGCAGAGAAGGGCCTTGTGTGGAAGCAGCTGGTGAACGGCCTGCCACCCTACAAGGAGATCAGCGTGCACGTCTTCTACCGCTGCCAGTGCACCACGGTGGAGACCGTGCGGGAGCTCACCGAGTTCGCCAAGAGCATCCCCAGCTTCAGCAGCCTCTTCCTCAACGACCAGGTGACCCTTCTCAAGTACGGCGTGCACGAGGCCATCTTTGCCATGCTGGCCTCCATCGTCAACAAGGATGGGCTGCTGGTGGCCAACGGCAGTGGCTTTGTCACTCGTGAGTTCCTGCGAAGCCTCCGCAAGCCCTTCAGTGACATTATTGAGCCCAAGTTCGAGTTTGCTGTCAAGTTCAATGCCCTGGAACTGGACGACAGTGACCTGGCCCTGTTCATCGCAGCCATCATTCTGTGTGGAGGTGAGTGAGGGAGGGCAGGTGGGCCAGCCCCACACAGCCGGTCCCCCTCGGGGACCACTGCAGGGCCAGAGTTCAGACAGCATGAGGACATGTCCACGTGGTGACGGCAGCGGCACATGCAAGGAACTGCCTGAACACGCTGGATCAGCTCCATCTCATTACGTCAACAGACGGAGGTAGCACTAGAAAAACACTGCAAAGAAATAGGCCCTCTAAAGGAGGCTGTCTCTGAGTAGTAGAGAAATTGCCGATATTTTCCATGCATTTTTCAAGTTCTAACACGATATAATAATAACCATGCTAACGGTGGTACAGAGACTGTTCTAGTTCCTTTTCATAGCTTATAACTCGTTTGATCCTCACAACCATCTTGTAGAAGAGGTACTTTTACTGTCCCCAGATGAGGAGACTGGAGCCCAGAGAAGCCAAGTGGCCTGCCCGTAGCCTCACCATAGTCTGTGGCAGACACAGGATTTGAGTCCAGGCATCGGGTCTCTTAACTACGTACTCCGCTGCCTACTCGGGGGAGGAAACCATTGGCAAAAACAAAAGAAATGGGCCAAGACGAGGGGCAAAGGGACCAGCACACGCTAGAGCCATCGCTGACAGGACAGGGCTTGCTCTGTCACAGCCAAGGAGGCCTGCTGTGCCCTGGGCCAAGTCACCATACAGGGTGAGGGGAGGGGAGCTCCTCTGCCTCTCTGAGCCCCTCACGTGCCCCGTGTCCCCGCAGACCGGCCGGGCCTCATGAACGTGCCACAGGTAGAGGCCATCCAGGACACCATCCTGCGAGCGCTCGAGTTCCACCTGCAGGCCAACCACCCCGATGCCCAGTACCTCTTCCCCAAGCTGCTGCAGAAGATGGCGGACCTGCGGCAGCTGGTCACCGAGCACGCCCAGATGATGCAGCGCATCAAGAAGACCGAGACCGAGACTTCGCTGCACCCCCTGCTCCAGGAGATCTACAAGGACATGTACTGAGGGGCGGCGCCCAGGCCTCCCTGCAGCCTCCCACGGGGCCAGCATGGAGGGGCCCAGGTAGCTTTTCCGTTGACCAGCCCACGAGCACATGGCCCGGCCTGGAGCAGCAGAACCACACACTCGCGCTCAGACATACGCAGCCTCTGGCTCCCTGTGCTCCTGCCCATCTCCCTTCCTCACCCGACTCTGCCTGTCTTCGTGGTCTCTCTCTTTCTCAGTTCCTCTTTCTCTTCTAATTTCCCTTGTTCCTTTTCTTCCTTTCTCTGTAGGTTTCCCTCTTCCTTCCTCCCTTGCCCTCCCTTTTTCTGTCTCCACCCCCATGTCTGTCCTTTCTCATTCTGTGAAATAGTTTGTATTATTTCACCAGCAACATAGAATGGGACCTCTGCTTTTGCACACCTTTTCCCCAGGAGCAGAAGGGAGTGGGGCCGCCATCTGCCCTGTCACTGCACCTGCAGGCTTAGGGCCTCACTTCTGTTTCCTGTCTGCAGAGCAAAAGACTTGAGCCATCCAAAGAAACACTAAGCTCTCTGGGCCTGGCTTCCCCAGGAAGCCAAGTGTGGCCTGGACTGATGGCAGCAGCCTAGTCCTGGGCCCCTGCCATGGAGGACAGTGGGCAGGGGGCCTAGGCTGAGAGCCGACACCGCCCCCAGATTGCCTCCCCCCCACCCTGCCAGCCCTACTGTAGCAGCACCCCCAGTCCTGCTGACACCCAGCATCCTTCCATTCTTCACACTGGTTTTCCAGGCCAATGGCGCTGATGGCCCCTGCGCTGGCCGCTGCGGGGCAGCCCACTGGCCTGGAAGGAGGCAGGGTTCCCTCCAGGTGGGGAGACCCTGTGCCCCTGTTGAAGAGGAGCAAGTCTCAAGGGAGGGAGGTGGAGGTTGGTTGGAGGAAGCAGCAGACTTAAATCTGCCCCCGGGACTGGGATTGTGAGTCTGGGGTGACAGGCCAGGAAGAGCTTGGGGCAGGCCTTCCCTCTTTTCTCTAGCCAGCTGAAGGTCAGGCCCCCACACACTCCCTAGAGCTGCGCCTCCAGACTCCAGCCTATCCCGCAAGCACTGAAATCACTTTACCTGCAGGCTCTGCGCCCCTCCCTTCCCCAAGGCAAGTGAGTGCCCAGAGAGAGAGGCCTGCAGGTGGGCAGGCAGAGCTGCGCACCTCTGCCCAGGACTGGGCCGGATCTCTGGGTGGGCATGGGTGTCCTGTTGAGTCGCCCGGCACCCACTCACAGTGGGCGCTGCCCGGGATAAACCGATCCTGTTTGTTCTGACATCCTTTGTCCCCACAGCTCTGCTACCCTCCCCTCCCGCTATATTCAGCCCAGCTGGTCACCTGAAATTCTCCCTACACAGCCTTGGTGACCAGGGACTTTGCTGACCGCAGTTCGACAGCTCTGGCCCCGTCCTCCCCTGCTCCCGGGTGGAGGTGCACTCGCCTCAAAGTAGGGGCCGCTGCACAACCTGGAGTGCCATGTCTGAGCCTGCCCAGGCTGCGGGATGCGGGACTGGCTAAGGACTCCGCGGAGCAAGGTGGTGGGAGATCCGGGGCCTGTCTGCTCCTTCTTCCCAAGGAGCTGTTCCATCTGACCGCGGCCCCAGGAGGAAATGCCCTGCTCTGCCCCTCCAGCGCCGTGGCCTTCCATGGCCCAGGATCACACTCTTCTGGCACGGGTCTTCCCTCTGCCCCCGCCTGGCTGACCCGGGTCTGGGTTGGGCCCTTCCTTTCAGGCGAGGCTGTGAAGGGAGAGCTGCTGTGCCTCCCCCCTAGGTCTGGTGCTGAGGATACAGCTCTTCCCGGGGTCTGAACAATCTCCAAAATTGAAATGTATATTTTTGCTAGGAGCCCCAGCTTCCTGTGTTTTTAATATAAATAGTGTACACAGACTGACGAGACTTTAAATAAATGGGAATTAAGTATTTAAGAGTTGACTCTAGGCTGAGTCCCTGCTCTGCACATTCTTCCCGGGGCTGACTGGATCCCTCCCCCTGCACGTCTGTGCTCGGAGGGGACGGGGCTGGGCGGGGGAGCTCTGGGGCCCTGCGGTCCTTCCCCTCACCTGCTCTGCTCAGGTGTGGCAGCCAGCAGGGGCTGCAGAGGATGGAGAAGGTGCCATCTCTACCCTGCAGAGAGAATTCGGGGGATGAGGGGAGAAGGGACACACACTCAGAAAAGGCTGCGTGGTGCCCTGGCGCTCATCGGCGGAGCGTGTGGGGCTCTGGGAGGGACACGGATGGGCCCTAGAGGTGGCAGCGTGCCCTGGGCTGGCCTTGCACGGTACGCAGGACTCGATCACCGGAGCCAGTTGTCACCCCTGCAAGCGGTCAGGGCTTTCCTCTCCTTCGCCAACGCCCCGGTGTCCTTCACTGTTGGGGGTGCCGTCTTCACAGGCTCCACCGAGTCCAGCCCCGCGGCAAGCAAGGGTTTGTCCGGGTTTGTCCGCAGTATGAGGCCAGGTCAGGGTATGTAATGGGGTGTCTGTTTGTCTAGTCAGGAAAACAAAACCTGCTAAATATTTCCAAGTGGGGAATTTACTCCAGGGAATTGTTACCAAAGCATTGAAAGTACTGAAAGATCAATGGGGAACTGAGGTCATCCGGAGATGAGCAAGTGCAGGAAGCCCATCTCGCTTCCAGGGCTGGACGGGCAAATAGTGTCATTCAGGGGCCACTGTGCTAGAACACGCGCTGACGTGCAGATACCCAGAAGCCTGACATCACCTGCTGCCTTGACTGCAGAGCCAGGGTTCACAAAGCGACTGCTGGAGTGCCTGCGGCTGCCACCCTGCTGCCCTGGACCCGGCCACTCAAGCAAGAAGCCTGCAGCCCAAACTCAGCTGCTCCTGCCACATGTGCCCAGGTCGGAGTTTGGGGTGAGGGTGGAGTCGCCTAAACCTCCATTGGAGGGTGTGGGGACTAACTGCAAGGCAGTCCGGGAGGTGCAGTTTGCAGACTCCTCGCCCCTGCAGTACAGAGGAGCGTAAGGAAGGGTAGGAAATGAGCCAAGAGCCAGCGGGCAAACCACTAGCACAAGTACAAACAGCAGCCCCAAGGTGAGGGATCCCAGGCAGGCTCACGGCTTATGATGATGGTCACACGTGACACTTGCCTCCCTGTTTTCTCTCTTTGCTGGTCAGCTAGGCAGAGCAATCTGAACTCCCAGGTCCTGTGTGGTTCATCTCGGCCAGATGCCTGCCCCAGGGGAACAGGAGGAAAGAGGAGGAGGCAGAGAAGGAATGCTTGGAACAGGGGCATCTCTGATACTGGGAGCCATGCTTGTAATGGAATCTTCTGGTTTACTTGGTTTATTTTTTCTCATCTCCCTATCCTTTCCCACACCATCAAATGGGAGAAAAATAGTCAAAGGCTATGTCTCAGTTAAAGGCCTGTCCTCTTCCCAGCACTGAAGAGGTAAGAATATAGGATATCAAATAACTTATTTAATAGATCTCACTCCATGCAGGGGGATGAAGCTAAGGACCAGTTTTCAGTTCTTACCTGGCTTCTGCAAAGGGCATCGTGTCACTCTGGTGCCTGTGATTACTATCACTAATCACTACTCTTTATTAAGCAGCCATCACCTTGAATCCTTACCAGAACCCTCTAAGGTAAAAATTACCATCTGCCATTTTACAGGCAAGGAAGCACGTGAGAGACCAGGGAGTGTGCCCGCAGTCACTCAGCTAGGAAGAGACATGGCCAGAATTCCATCCACAGCCTTAAGATCCCTGCTTTGCCCCCGTGAGCAAAGCCTTGGGGACATTAGTTGGTCACCTGGCCTCTTTTCAGTGATGCTCAGGACAAGTGAATCAAGCATAAAAAAGAAGGCAATCTTATGAGAATGAGAAAATACTACCTTTGCAATAATTCTATAAACCTAAAACTATTCTGAAATAGAGTTTCTTAAAAAAAAAAAAAGAAAAGAAAAGAAAGAAAGAAAGGGGACAAAAGGAGTCCTGGGCTGGTAATATCCCTGGGAAACCTTTCTGGAGGCCAGTTACAGCCAGTACAGGATTCCCGCAAAATTGCAGGTAGGAAGAAACAAGCCTGCATAAAATAAATAGATATAACCAGTGAAATTGGAGCCCCAGAACTTCGAAAAATATGTAACTATTGACTACTGTATAGGAAATAAATGTTTTATATTATTAAGAAATCAAAACAGAAGAAAGGAATAATTTGCTTTTTAAGAGGCAAAAAAACATTTTAAAAGGAGTGCCTAAAACATCTACAAAAAGAAATAGTAACCCTCAATGAGTTAAAAAACAGAGTAGACACAGGCAGAGATCATTTTTGCACCTCAAGAAGGTTCTGTAGAAATCCAGAAAATAGCACAGGGAGGCCATGTCATAGAAACTGTGGAAAGGAAGAAGGCGGCGAAAACCTCATACGCTGCAGAAGGGAGACGTTGGTACTGTCCAATCTATTTGAAAAACAATTGGGCAAAATCTAGCAAAGATGCCCACGCTCAGTTACCCTGCGCTTCCCTATTAAGATGCACCTGTGGGTGCTGTGGGGCACCGCCCAGCTGCCACCTCTCAGGACCCAGGCACTCGTTGCCACAGCTGGGGAGTATCGGCCGCTAAGCTCACAGCTGAGCTCCTCTCTGGGCACTGCCCTTACCCCAGGAGGCTGCCTCACCCAGTGGCACGCACACCCCTCTGCAGGGCCACCTGCGTCCAACATGGGAGTATGAAGGCCAAGCCGTCTTGCCCCAGTTTGGGACAACTGGAAGGGTCATCCTAGCTTCAGAGCTGAGGCTTCTCTTCTAACTCTGTTGCAGTTTAACTTTTCCCTCTGCTCAATCCTGCTTCCTTCAATTCCTTACAGGTGTTGTTCCAAAGAGCATTCCCCAGCAAGTATCCTGTAAACCTTCCTAGAGAAGCCAACCTGAGACAATACCCTACAGTGAAACCCAAGTTACACCAAGACTTACATACATGTTCATCACATCAATAGCAAAACCTTGGAAACAACAAAACATCATGGATGGGAAAATAGATAAATAAACTTAATATATGTATACAATGTAAAGAAAAGGACCTAGAAGAAACACATTAAAAAAAGTTTTTATATTATTTAGGAGTAGATAGGCCTTTCTAAAATACCTAAACTTAGAGTCTATGAGATTAAAAAAATGAAAAAATCGTACAACAAACACATTTTTTAAATTTCTGCATGAATAAAACACCATAAAGAAAAAATTTTAAACCAACTATGCAAACATTTTTGTGGCATAATCAGACAATGGACTAGTTTCCTTAATATATAAAGAGCACTTATAAATCAATGAGTAAAAGGTCAACCCAATAGAAAAATGAGCAAAGAACATGAACATAAAAGGAAATGCCTCTTAAACATGTGAAAGGATGCTTAACTCCACTCATAATAAGAAAAATGTAAATTAAAACTACAATGAGATACTGTTTTTTTACTTACCAAATTAAATACTAAAAAGTTTGATAACATTGTGTTGGCAAGAGTGTATCGAAGCTGGTAGGACTGTAAACTGGCACAGCCTTCATGGAGGGCGTATTGGCAATACCTATAAAATACTTTAAAAATAATTTTGGGCCGGGCGTGGTGGCTCACGCCTGTAATCCTAGCACTCTGAGAGGCCGAGGTGGGAGGATCGTTTGATCTCAGGAGTTCAAGACCAGCCTGAGCAAGAGCGAGACCCCCGTCTCTACTAAAAAGAGAAAGAAATTAGCTGGACAACTAAAAATATATAGAAAAAATGAGCCAGAGGCTGGGCGCGGTGGCTCATGCCTGTAATCCTAGCACTCTGGGAGGCCGAGGCGGGCGGATCACTCAAGGTCAGGAGTTCAAAACCAGCCTGAGCAAGAGTGAGACCCCGTCTCTACTACAAATAGAAAGAAATTAATTGGCCAACTAAATATATATAGAAAAACTTAGCCGGGCATGGTGGCACATGCCTGTAGTCCCAGCTACTCGGGAGGCTGAGGCAGAAGGATCGCTTGAGCCCAGGAGTTTGAGGTTGCTGTGAGCTAGGCTGACGCCACGGCACTCTAGCCCGGACAGCAAAGTGAGACTCTGTCTCAAAAAAAAAAAAAAAAAAAATGAGCCAGGCAAGGTGGCACATGCCTGTGGTCCCAGCTACTCGGGAGGCTGAGGCAGAAGGATCACCTGAGCCCAGGAGTTTGAGGTTGCTGTGAGCTAGGCTGACGCCATGGCACTCTAGCCCGGGCAATAGAGTGAGACTCTGTCTCAAAAACAATAATAATAATAATAATTTTGATTCAGCAAAAGTAAAATACATTACAAAAATGTCCAGGACTATTGTTTTCCCAATCTAGTGTTTCAACTTACCGATAAACATAGAAAGTTGTTAAAATTCAATTTAAAAATCTCTCCTTTAAGTGAATTCCTTTTGTTTGGTGTTTTCTAACCTTCCCAACTTCCCTCCCCCATGGGGCAGTGGCGAGAGCATGGGCTTTGGAGGAGTAAGATGGGAATGGAGGGAGCTGGGGGTCTTAGAAATAGAGCTGGAAGCCATCGTCCCCTTCCCTAAGCTCCTATCTCCTCGGGCACATATTGTGTAGAAGAGACTGAGGCCCAGGCCCAGGGGTGCCCTGTCCGAGGTCACTCAGGTCCCCTGGCTCCCGGCCCATCATCCTCCCCCTGCCGTGAGCTCTCATGGAGCTCGTGTCAGGCCCCGCGCCGAGCAGTCCTCGTCCATGACCTCATTTCATCCTCACAGCAACTCTATCAGATAATCAGGTTTCTTGGCTGCAAATAATGTAAGACAACAGATTATTCACCTGGAAAAGGGAGCTATAAAAGTATATTACCAGCTCACAGAACCTCCCAGCAGCCCCGTGGCCACACCTGGAGGCTTACCAGCCAGGGGCAACGTTCCTTTGCCCACAGGACTGCTCAGCGTCCACACCCCAGCGGGGAGGGGACCCAAGACCAACACTCCATCAGGGCCCGGCCCCGGCGGCTGTGCTGCTCTCAGGACCAGGTGTGGGGGACGGACTCTCCACGCAGGGCAGGGTATTCTGGCAAGGGCCAGTCTACTCCCTTATGCCCCGTCACGCCTGTTTCTTGGGGCTGGTGGGTTCCCAGAAACCTATGAGCCGGGCCGCAGGGGCTGCGCGGAGGAGGCATGTAGCATCTGTTTGAGGACCCTATCGAGTGCTGCCAAAGGGCATTTCCACAGACCTACCAAGGGGTAGGACTCAGTCTCAGGGTCACTCAAGGTTAGCCCAGGCCAAGTCACCTGCCTACTCTAAGACACAAGGAATTTTTACCACCCAAGAAAGAGGCTCTGACTGGCTGATTTGCTACCATCCAATTTGGACAGAGTTTCAGGCCAGCCCCCTCCTGGCCACCTCTCACAGTGGCCTTTGCTGGGGCATCAGCTCTGTCTAGTTTCTTGTGACCAGCATAGCGAGCCGGCCTCATTGACAAACACAGACCAGGCAACAGTGACTTTTTGTAGAAAGAATGTCTCTGGCCTGGGACATGTCCTGAGTCTCCCTGATCTGTCCAGTGCACGGCCAGTTTGCATCAGCCCCCTGTGCCCCGTGCCCAGCTCACAGAATCCCCCAGCCTGGCCTCCGATGTCCCCACCCAACCTCGGTGCCACATGTGGGGTCCATGCGGCACTGGGGTTGCAGGAGGCTTCTGTGTGGCTTCCTCAGTTAAAGATACCCTCAAGCTGGGCACGGTGGCCACTGCCTGTCGTCCCAACTACTCAGGAAGCTGAGGCAGGAGGATGGCTTGAGCCCAGGAGTTCCAAACCAGCCTGGGCAACACAACGAGACCACACCTCTTAAATAAATGAAGTTCTAAGATCACTATTGTAGAATAAAAAAATTAATGAAATAAAATAAATCGCTTCGGACAACATAAGTTACTTCTCCAGCCCCAGGACTCCAGCATCCCAGGTCCTTAGTCCTGGGTCCTCGGTGCCCGTGGCCCCCTCCCAAGTCCCCTGCCTTCCCAGACCCTTGAAGTCTTATCCATCCTCCAATTCCCTCCAATAATCACCCACACATCCCTGAAGGCCTTCACACCCCCCCTCATCCCTGGAGCCTCCATGGGACACCTCAAGCCCTCAGCTCCGGCCACGCTGTCTCCGCCCTCCCCTCAAGCCAGCAGACGGGGCAGCGGGAAGGGGCGGGCTGGCTGCGGGCCCTCCTCCCCGTGGCCCCGCCCCGGCGCGTGGCATAAAGAGCACCAGGGCAGCCCGGTTTAGTTGTCACTAGGGGCTGCAGCTGGGATGGACCCCACACGGCTGGATGGCAGCGGCCACGGCTGGGAGAGCAGCCCCTGCTCCCGGCGGCCATGCAGGTAGGGGGCCGGGCCTCCCGGGAACACAAGGAAGGTGGGAAAAAATTCTCTGGGGTTTGGCCTGGCCACTGTAAGCCCAGACTCTATGAATTTGGGGTGCATCTGGGGAGGAGGGGCTTCTTTGCCCCCTGCCCCAAATTTCGAAAGGCCTAGAGATCGTCTCCCACCCCTCATAGTCTAGAGAGAGGAAAAGACAGACCACAGCTGCCCCGCTGAGTCACGGCTAGCTCAGGGGCTGGCCATTTAGGGCAGAGATTCTCCGCTCGCCTTCTTTTTCTTCCACCCAATAAAGGTTTCTCTTGCCCAGAAACACCAAACAGCTCCATGCAGGTGGGATCTGGTCTCCTGGTCACCTTTGTAGCCCCAGCACTTAGCACAGTGCCAGGTGTAAATGTTTGGTCGGAACACTTCAGGTTGAGTGTCACCCCAGTAGTCATTCCTCCGGTACGCTGGCCTGTGGCAGGGCTGCGAGCCCACCGGGCGCTGCGTCAGACAGTCACGCTTAGCACAGATCCATTTTGCCAGCAGCTGAAAGAGCTTAACCAAAGCCTGGGTGAAGGAGGGCTGACCATGGAGCTTGGGGCCTCAGTGTGAAATGGCTTTCCCGGGCTGGGAAGAAGGCAGCCAGGTAGGAAGAGGGAGGCAAGAAAAGAAGAGGATGTTCACTAAAGGAGATTTTCAATTGTTGCTTCCTGAGCTTCCTAAGTTTGGGCTATCGAGTTGTAAAAACCCTGGTTGAGGCCGGGTGCAGTGGCTCACGCCTGTAATCCTAGCACTCTGGGAAGCCGAGGTGGGAGGATCGTTGGAGTTCAGGAGTGCGAGACCCCGCCTCTACTAAAAACAGAAAGAAATTAATTGTCCAACTAAACATATATAGAAAAAATTAGCCGGGCATGGTGGCACATGCCTGTAGTCCCAGCTACTCGGGAGGCTGAGGCAGAAGGATTGCTTGAGCCCAGGAGTTTGAGGTTGCTGTAAGCTAGGCTGAAGCCACAGCACTCTAGCCCGAGCAACAGAGTGAGACTCTGTCTCAAAAAAAAAAAAAAAAGAAAAAATTATCCGGGCATGGTGGAGCATGCCTGTAGTCCCAGCTACTCAGGAGCCTGAGGCAGGAAGATTGCTTGAGCCCTGGTTGAGGGCTCATTTGGCAGGCTCCACCCTTGCCTGTCCCCAACCACAGTCCAGTCCTTACTCCCAGGCTCACTGCTCTGGTCCACTGCCCCAGCCCCCAAACCCCTTTGGCTGCCCCCCAGCCCTGCATTACCTGTCACCTCTGCCTGCTTTGTCCCCACCAAAGTTCTCTGGCCTCAGACCTTGGCTTGAGAAACTGCCCAAATCCAGCAGCCCTTACCCCCGACAAGTCAATCTTGGTTAACTAGAGAGTTACTGGGCTGAGTGAGGACACCTGGGTTATAGTCTTAGCTCCAGTTACTTTAGCTGTCTGAGCCTCAGGTTTTGAAAACAGGAAAAATGACTCCTAGCTTTTAAGACTTGTTTTAAGCATCAAATGAACTAATTAGACATTTCCCCAAACACAAAATGTGTTTTACTGGTATGTTAAGAGGTGTCTGAGTGGAAGGCCAAAACAACAACAAAAAGGACTAGTTTAAGCAATGCTAGATTAAGTCAAATTAACCTCTGCAGGACTTATCAGAGCCTTTACTGTGTTCATGTACAATGAACACTATATAATATGTCTCTAAGAAAATATAGAAGGCAGAGTTTCTCAGATTGATTTGATCACAAAGCCCCTATCACCCTTTTCTGTGGCTTATCCAATGGGCTGACAGTCCCTCTAGACAGGCTGGGAGAGCTCTGTCACTACACTTCTTGGGCTTGTGAAAGAGCTAGTGTGGTAGCCTCTCTAGGCAGGCCTGGAGATCAGCCTCATTGGTGGCCTTTAGGGAAAGGCAAAGCTTTCCGGGCACATCCCCCGTTTGGGGGAGTAGGGACATGGGGCCTTGAAGCCCCTTGCTCTGAGGGCTACTGACTCTTCCTCTCAGGGCTCACCCACCCCTTCCAAGGTGACTGCCTCACGTCCACCCTGCCCCCGCACCCCTACCAGCCCTAAGCCCTCCCTAACTTTGGCGGTCACTGATCTAGTCCCTACTCCAACCCCGCCTCCTTCCCACCCACTCACCAGGCCAGGCCTCTTCCCCCATTTTTACTTGTAAACCTCCTAAAAGAAATTTGGAAAGCCACGTATTGCCTCCAGACTCTAAGTTCTCTAATGCTCTTCATCATAAACACATATCGTTGCAAAGGTTATAATTTCTAATATATTATAAATATTCCAATTGTATTCAATCAAATGATTACCTCTTTTAAAAATTCTAAAAGAGATTTTTAAAAGGTATCTTTAAAGAGAAGTTATATTACTAAATCAAATGCTTTTCACATCTCTGAATCTCTTTTTCAATGCTGGCACTTCAGCCGAGATTTTAAGGGATGTGTACAAAACCCTCAGCCCACAAGAATTTGCCCTTGATCTTCCTGTGGGGGCGTCTCTCTTTTTTTCCCCTTAATTTTTATTTATTTATTTTATTTATTTATTTATTTTTTTTTTTGAGGCAGAATCTCACTCTTTTGCCCAGGATAGAGTGCCATGGCATCAGCCTAGCTCACAGCAACCTCAAACTCCTGGGCTCAAGTGATCTTCCTGCCTCAGCCTCCCGAGTAGCTGGGACTACAGGCACGTGCCACCATGCCCGGCTAATTTTTCTATATATTTTTAGTTGGCCAATTAATTTCTTTCTATTTTTTTTTTTTTTTTAGTAGAGACAGGGTCTCGCTCTTGCTCAGGCTGGTTTCGAACTCCTGACCTTGAGTGATCTGCCTGCCTCGGCCTCCCACGAGTGCTAGGATTGCAGGCGTGAGCCACCGCGCCCGGCCAATTTATTTTTTTAATATTAAGGGAGGTAGGAAGGAGGGGGGTTCAATTTTATTTTATTCATTTATTATTTTTTCTGAGAGACAATCTCACTCTCTCCCCTTGGGTAGAGTGCAGTGGTATCATCATAGCTCACTGCGACCTCAAACTCCTGGGCTCAAGTGATCCTCCTGCCTCAGCCTCCCTAGTAGCTGGGACTACAGGCATGTGCCACAACGCCCAGCTAATTTTTCTATTTTTAGTAGAAAGGGGTGTCTCACTCTTGCTCAGGCTGCTCTTGAACTCCTTCCTGGCTCAAGCAATCCCCCTGCCTCAGCCTCCCAGAGTGCTGGGATTACAGGTGGGAGCCACTGTATCTGGCTGTGGGGGCTTCTCAATTCTTCCAAGCCACGCAGTGAGAATGGTTACAAGGCTGGTGATAGCTGTGCGGTGCCACCCACAGGCCGTAGCTCCATGTAGAATGTCAATCCGAGGTATCCCAGGCTGCCTGCTTTGTGTCCTGTCCGCGAGCTTGCTGTGCCGGCAGCTGGCCAGAAGTGGCGGGAAAACAGTGGATTCAATAAGAACGTCACTCTTTTAAAGGTATTCAATGGCATCTAAATACCATAGAGATTTAACATATAAGGCCAGGCGCGGTGGCTCACGCCTGTAATCCTAGCACTCTGGGAGGCCGAGGCAGGCGGATTGCTCAAGGTCAGGAGTTCGAGGCCAGCCTGAGCAAGAGCGAGACCCCCGTCTCTACTAATAACAGAAATTAGTTGGCCAACTAAATATATGTATAGAAAAAATTAGCTGGGCATGGTGGCGCATGCCTGTAATCCCAGCTACTTGGGAGTCTGAGGCAGAAGGATTGCTTGAGCCCAGGAGTTTGAGGTTGCTGTGAGCTAGGCTGATGCCACGGCACTCTAGCCCACGCAAGAGAGTGAGACTCTGTCTCAAAAAAATAAATAAATAAAAATTAAAAAATAAATAAATAAATGGACAGATAATTATAGTTGTACATAATTCCCTTTTCTCCTTGAATGACTAATTCTTCCCCACAGGGTTTTATCCTAATATAAATATTCTTACAAGTCTTTTACTGGTCATAATATATGTTCCTGCAACAAAAATATCTGTGAACCAGAAATATACCTTTTGCCTAGATTTAGTTAGATGTAGTACTCAGTTGATCGAAGCAATTTAAATATATTACATGCTTCAGCAGTTAATTATTAAATAATACATTTTTCTTTAGAAAATTTTCTCCTGGGGCCGGGCGCTGTGGCTTGTGCCTGTAATCCTAGCACTCTGGGAGGCCAAGGCGGGAGGATCATTTGAGCTCAGGAGTTCGAGACCAGCCTGAGTAAGACCCCGTCTCTACTAAAATAATAGAAAGAAATTAGCAGAACAACTAAAAAATATATATAAATATTAAAAAATTAGCCAGGCATGGTGGTGCATGCCTGTAGTCCCAGCTACTCAGGAGGCTGAGGCAGAAGGATCACTTGAGCCCAGGAGTTTGAGGTTGCTGTGAGCCAGGCTGACGCCACGGCACTCTAGCCTGGGCAACAGAGTGAGACTCTGTCTCAAAAATCAATCAATCAATAAATAAATAAATAAATAAGTAGGCCCCCACCCTGCCAGCCACTCTCTCAGCATTGCCTGTCTATTTCTGCCAGTGCCCCTGTCGCAATCTGCACGTGGCTTGGTTATTTGTGCCCTTGCCACAGGGCCTGGACTAGGACGTGGCAAGTGAGGTGAGTCATGCACGGTTGGATCCTGCCTTTCTTTAAAAGTTTGATATTTTGTTCATCACAGATTTTTTTGCATTAATTTTGATCTTTTAAAACAGTGCCCTAAGATATTATTTCTCCTGTTTACTTAGGGATTTTTTGCATTCCCTGAAATTTTGTGTCCAAGGCAAGAGCCTCCCTCCCTTCCCCTAGTCCTCCTGGCCCTGGTTTTGTGGTTCTTGCCTCCCTCACCTGGGAAAAAGCTCCACAGGGGGGAGGGTCTGGGTCAGCAAGCAAGGGCTGCACACACTGATACAAACAGAGGACCTGTGACTCACCAGCTGGCACCTTCACCAGCAAGACTAGGTGCCTGTCACCCACCTCCTCTGCCTGCTTCTCGGCCGGCGCTGTGCCCCTGGGCGCACTCTGGGGAGAGGTGTGAGATGTTCTACAGCAGACCCTCGGCTCGGGCTAGTCTGTTCTCGTGGGACTAGAGTTCGGCTCCTGCCTTGCCCTGTCCTTGTGGGCTCATTTCCCCTCCAGGCAAGGCAGGGCACGACAAGAGCAGAGTTCCTCTCTACCTGGTACCTGTGCCAAACCCCTCGCCCAGGCCTGGACACTTAGACTCTCACTGAACGTTTGCCGAACTCATCCTCCTCCCGCCTTCCCCACTTCCCGCCCTGACCCGACAAGGCCCTGCACGATCATGGTGATGATGACAGTAGCGGTAACAGCCGACACTTATTACATGTTTGCTGGGTGCCAGCTACTTACACACATTGTCTCATTTCGGTTTTGTATCACCCCAAGAAGTAGGTACTACTATTATCCCCATTTTACAAATGAGAAAACTGAGGCGTGGAAAGGTTAAACAACTTGTCTAACCTCCTATAACCAGGAAGTATTGGCAGAACTGGCCATATAATTTGTGGGACCTGGTGCAAAATGAAAGTGAGGGGCCCCTTTTGTAAAACTTATTTTTTAAAATTTTATTAGAGACAGGGCCTCACTCTGTCACCCAAACTGGGGTGCAGTGGTTCAGTCACAGCTCACTGAAACCTCAAACTCCTGGGCTAAAGCAATCCTCCTGCCTTAGCCTCCCAAAGTTCTGGGACTACCAGTGTGAGCTACTATGCCCAGCCAAAAATTATTATTATTTTTTGAGACAGAGTCTCACTCTATTGCCGTGGCATCAGCCTAGCTCACAGCAACCTCAAACTCCTGGGCTCAAGCAATCCTCCTGCCTCAGCCTCTCCGAGTAGCTGGGACCATAGGCCTGCACCACCATGCCCAGCTAATTTTTTTCTATATATTTTTAGTTGGCCAATTAATTTCTTTTTATTTTTAGTAGAGACGGGGTCTTGCTCTTCCTCAGGCTGGTTTCAAACTCCTGACCTCGAGTGATCCTCCTGCCTCGGCCTCCCAGAGTCCTAGGATTACAGGCGTGAGCCACCATGCCTGGCCAAAAATTATTAATAATTTCAAGACAGCCACAGCAGAGCATTAATGCAAGCATGGGGCCCCTGCATCACTGTCCCGCTCCACGCCCGTGAAGCCAGCCCTGATAGTAGAATTTGAACCCAGAATTCTGACTCCAGAAACCACAAGCTCTATGCTTGGAGAGAGTAATAGTAACTGCTGTGGTTTACCAAGTGCCTGCTGTATGCATTGTGCAAAATCGTTAAAGCCCTTGTGACAGCCTTGTGAGGGGTAGGCATTCTTACCCCATTTTTTAAGAGTGAGGAAACCAAGCTTTCAAGAAGGTGAGTCACCTAACTAAGGCTCCCCAGTGGGGTCAGGATTTGAACACAGGACCAATTCCAGAGGCCGTGTTCTTTTCCCTGTATCACGCAGCCCCGCTCTGTAAGAATCACAAAGGCAGGAAGTAAAACGGGGCTGGGCGTGACTCGATGTCTTAGGAACATTGCTGTCTTCAGGGCTTGTCACTGGGAGTCGAGCTGCCACTTTGCTCACAACAGAAAGATGTCCCAGGTCTGCAGGTACTTCCAGCAAGGCTTTTGCTTCCGTGGAGATCGGTGCAGGTAAGCGCCTCCCAGCTGGGGTGGGGGTGCGGTGGGGGGACGCTGGAGAAACCGTCCCTTCATGGACCCGTATCTTCCCAGAGCCCCTTCTCCCCACTCAGCTCCAGGAGTAGGCTCCCAGCCCTGGAGAGCCACCCCTGTCTCCTCACTCTCTTCTTCCCCCACAGCTATTGGCACCCGAAGCCCCCCAGTCCCCTGGAGTGGGGCCGGCGTCATTCTGAGCCACTGGTCACCCTGCCCAGGCCCCGCCCAGGACTGACCCGCAGAGGATCCGAGCCCACCTGCCTGCCCTCTGCGGCTGTGAGCTGGGCCCGGGCCAGGGCCCGCAGGGGCACGGAGCCCGCCCTGGAGGGGCCAGCTGGCAAGGCTGAGGAGGCTGGTGGCAGTTCCTGGAAGTCCCTGTCTTTATCATGTGAGTCATCAGGGGCACTGCTGGTGGGCGCAAGCAGGATCTGAGACCATGGTCCCTGCTCTGTCCGAACGGCTTTATGATTCCTCCCATTCCTCTGCTGCCTCAGGATTCCCAGCTGAAGGGACATTTTCCTCTGACTCTGTTGCTTTCTGTGTCCTAAAAGCAGAACACCATGGTGCCTGTGGAGTCAAAGCACCTAGTTTCAAATGCTGGCTCCACCGCTTAATAGCTGTGTGATCTTGGACAAGTCACTTAACCTCTCTGAGCTCAGTTTCCTCATCTACAAAAGGGCACTGATAATAGTACTTACCTCACAAGGTCCCTTCGAGGGTGTGATATGCCCGGGCATGGAGTAAACAATAAATGTTAGTCATTATTTTTTAAAATTATTGCTCTGAATCAGTGTTATTCAAGTCATATATGTAATTTTATAATGGTTTTATTGAAATATAATTCATAAACCAAAACATTTTCCAATTTAAAGTGTACATGTCAATGTGTTATAATATATTCACAGAGTTGTGCAAACATCACCACTGTCTAATTTTAGAACATTTTTATCACCTCCAAAAAGAAACCCATTAGCAGTCAGTCATTCTTCATCCAACCCCTGCCCAGCCCCTGGCAACTACTTATCTGCTTTCTGTCTCTATGGATTCGCCTATTCTAGACATTTCATATAAATGGAATCATTCAATATGTGGCCTTTTGTGTCAGCTTCTTTCAGTGAGCATAATTTCTAGGTTCATCCATGTTGTAGCATGTATCGGTACTTCATCCCTTTCTACGGAAAAATGATATTCTATTGAAAAGATAGACTGCATTTTGTGTATCCATTCATCTACAGATGCACATTTGGGTTGTTTCTGCTTTTTTATAAATTTTATAGAGATGGGCAACAGAGCAAGACCCCATATTGGCCTCGAACTCCTAGGCTCAAGCAGTGCCCCCACCTCAGCCTCCCGAGTTGCTTCTGCTTTTTGGCTATTATGAGTAATGCTCCTATGAACATTCATGTATAAATTTTTGCGTGGACATAAATTTTCACTTCTCTTACGTATATACCTAGGAGTGGAATTGCTGGATCATATAGCAACTCCGTTTCATATTGTGAGGAACTGACAAAACTGTTCTCCAAAGTGGCTATGCCATTTTGCAATTCATATATGCAATTTAAAATGTTCTAGTAGCCACATTTTGAAATGTTAAAAGTGACAGGTGATATTAATTTTAAGGATACATTTTATTTAACCCATACAGCAAAATTTGTATTCAATATTATTAATATTATCATTTCAACAGGTAATCAATACAAAAAGTTATTAATGAAACACTTTAGTCTTTCTTTCAAGATCCTGTGTATGTTTTTACACATATCAACTCGGACTAGCCCCACTTGGGGTGCTCGGGAGCCGCGTGTGGCCAGTGGTCACTGTATTGGACACTGTGGTTCTGAATGGCTGTACAAGAGACTTGTGATTCTGGCTGGACTCCGAGCTACTTAGGGGCAGGACTTGGGGTCCCCACAGGACCTTGCAGCAGTAAACAGCGGATGCCACACGAGTGAGTGAATGGATCCCATTTTCCTCACAGCTGCTGAGGGGAATCACAGCCACTCCCAGGAGCGTCAGCCCGAGTCAGACCTTGCCCGGGAGCCGGTGGCCCCTTTTCAGAGCCTGGACCTGGAGGTGCAGTAGCTTGCGGGCAGGTGGCAGAGGATGGCTTGCTGGGCCTTTGAGACACCCAGACCTGCTGGGGAGGAGGCGGCCAGGGAGGGCTCTGTAGCTCCCAGGGCTGTGTTTGGGGGTATAGGATTGTCTGACCTGCCTGTGGCTGTAGGGGAAGCAGGACAGTCAGGATGTGGTTTGCGGCATCTGCATGGACAAAGTGTGGGACAAGCCAGAGGCCGAGCGGGTCTTCGGCATCCTGCCCAACTGTACCCACGCCCACTGCCTGGGCTGCCTGCGCACCTGGCGGAAGAACCGGCAGGACTTCCCGCTGGATGTTATCAAGTCAGTGTTGCAGAGGGCCAGTGGGGCGGAGGGAAATGCCCCAGGGAGGTGTGGGTGAGGGGCTGGCCTGTAGGCTTATGACTAGTCTCCTGCTTTCCACCCCACCCCACTGCGCAGGGCCTGTCCCCAGTGCCGTGTCCATTCCAGCTACATCATCCCCCACAAGTTCTGGGTGAACAAGGGGCCTGAGAAGGAGCAGCTCATCAGGAACTTCAAGGCTCGGACCAGGTGAGGCTGACAGGGGGAATGTGACTCAGGGATATGGAGGAAAGGAATGTTAGCCCTTGGTCCATCCTAGCTCAGCCATGGTTCCCAGCCTGGGATCCCCAAAACCCTGCAAGTTCAGAGTGGTGAAGACGGCAGGCAAGGGTGTGAGCTGTTGTCACTATTTCAGAGAGCCCAATCAATAATGGTGAGTGGGCCAGGTATGGTGGCTCGCGCCTGTAATCCCAGCACTTTGGGAGGCCAAGGCAGGAGGATCGCTTGAGGCCAGGAGTTTGGGGTTGCTGTGAGCAGGAACAGAGCAAGACACTGTCTCAAAAAAAAAAAAGGGTGAGTGGCTGAGACAGCAGAAGGTACAGCAGGGCCAGTTTTCTCTCCTAACCTGGCTCAGGATCAACACCGGGCAACTCTGATTCTCTCAGCACCACGAGAAGCCCTGATTGGCTTTTACTTCCAATTCATTTTAAGACAGGAAAGTAAATTGATGTGAATATGCGCTGTGTGCTTAGGGGACTGAAAGACCACCCATGGAGATGAGGAAAAGTTGGGTAGGTTTCAATCTCTTAGGGAGGACAAGCATTTATCCAAAATCTGGAATTCGCTACAATTCCAGGTTCCTCTCATGCTGGATGTGTGCAAAGTGTATATGAGTACAGGGAGGGACAAAGGATGGTCCTGTCTCTGCCCGGGAGACAGGCAGCCTTGTTCTGGAGACATTTCCAGGGCCACTGCTGGCCCAAATGGAGACTTCTTGAGAATTAGAGCCACCCCTTAAGATACTCTACTGCCATCTGCTGGAAGACAGAATAAATGTAAAATCTACACGACGTTAGTGGTGCCTGCTTAGATGTGGGGCTTTTGTACTGTGGATCAGCGGTCTCCAGCCTTTTTGGCACCAGGAACGGGTTTCATGGAAGGCAATTTTTCCATGGACTGGGGTGAGGAGGTGGAGCTCAGGCGGGGATGGGAGGGATGAGGAGCGGCTATAAATACAGATGAAGCTTCAGAACTTCCCTCGCTTGCCCACCTCCTGCTGTGCAGCCGGTTCCTAAGCTTCATGGAAGACAATTTTTCCATGGACTGAGGTGAGGGGACTGGGGTGAGGAGGTGGAGCTCAGGCGGGGATGGGAGGGATGAGGAGAGGCTATAAATACAGATGAAGCTTCAAAACTTCCCTCACTTGCCTGCTGCTCACCTCCTGCTGTGCAGCCGGTTCCTAAGCTTCATGGAAGACAATTTTTCCACAGACTGGTTTTAGTGGGAGGGGGCAGAGCTCAGGCAGCGGTGTGGCCTGGACTGGGTGTTGGGGACCAAAGCTGTGGATAACCTGCCTGAATTTACATGTCAGCAGTGAGCGCCCCTTGTTCTTGGAGCAACAGGGCTTGAAGGTAACATTCTTCTCTCTTTCTGCCCTCTCATAGCCAGATCCGATGCCGGTTCTTTATGCGGGGGAATGGCCACTGCCCCTTCAAATCTGACTGCATCTACCTGCACCAGCTCCCAGCTAAGGCCCTGGCCTCTGGTCCTCCCTCACCCAAGAGTGTGCACCTGGCCTCCGAGAGTGAGGTGATAACAGCAGAGATATGGGCAGGGGAGGCTGCCGGTCATGGCTTATAATACATGTCTATGATGAATGTGAAACCTGTGTATGATGTCTGTGATGTTAATGGTGCCTACTTAGAGGTGGCTCCTTTGTGCTATGTACAGCTTGCCCAGTCTTATGTGTGAGTCTTGAGTTCCCCTGTTCTTGGGGCAAGTGAGGCTGAAGCTGATGGGTTTTCACTGATTTTTCTTTCTCTACTCCCAGGTGCTAGGCCCAGCATTGTTCCTAGGAGGCACCGAGCCTGAGGACGATGTGCTTTTCACAGACTGTGCCCTGGCCATGGCCTTCTGGGGTTCAGAGCTGCTGCTGGATCCCAACAGTTCTTACTGTGGCCTGCTGTAACTGAGATCAACTTGAGCAAGATGGGGGTGAGGGGAAGGGGTTGCTAGGTGGTAAGTCTTTCCCTTTTGGGGCTGGGTGGGGGCATAAATAGCAAGCCCTCTATCCCCATGAACTGCATCAGACACAGCTTGGGGACATGGTGGGGGTAGGGGGCTCCTGGAATGAGGAAGTGTTTGCACTGTCTTGCCAGGGCCTTGGTTTTTGACTTTTTTGTAGAAGGATTCTGAAAGAAAACCAATAAAATGCACCTAAGCTATCA